>ONZH01025019.1:0-27636 GCA_900303285.1 Rhinella marina
CTCCCTTGCGTAGATTGACAGGGCCGGGCAGGCATCTCTTTCGTCTCCCGGCCGTGTCCGATCTTGAAATCTCGCGCCTGCGCATTGCGGTAGTACAACCGCGCACGCGCGTTGAGAGCCGGCGGCCGCCCGGGTCCCGGCTCATTCAATGCGCATGCGCGGAGTACGTCACGGTACACCCGGAAGAGAAGGAGAGCCGGCAGTTCCAGGACAAGCGAGCTTGTGATCGGACGTCCATCGCTGGATCCCTTATTTCGGTAAGTATAACCACTTATACCACCAACGTTTGGGGGCATTGAAAACCCACTATAAAACCAACGAATATATTAGAAATTTATGAAAAAAAACATACAGAGATCGACTGTAATGTAGAAGTCCACTGGACCACCACTGATTATTGGGCTAATAACAATCCATTATTATATATATAATATATATATATATATATATATATATATATATATACACACACACATACTTTATAAATCACAAATTTATATATATATATATATATATATATATATATATATATATATATATGTCTTTTTATGCATATATATTCGTATATCTGTGTGTGTGTATATATATATATATATATATATATATATATATATATATATACACACCCATATACAAAACAATATCAATTAACAATTTGGATGTGTGTGTGTATATATATATATATATATCTAGATATATTTTTATATTTTAAATAATATTTTGGCTTTTTGTGTGTGCATGTATATTGATATGTATATATATATATATATATATATATATATATATATAAAATATATTTCTTTTTATATTTATCAATTATATAAATTTATATTTTACAAAATTATTTCATACATTAATAAATTAGATTTTCTTTTATTTTTAATTAATGTATCTTAATAAAAATTTAAAAGTTATTTTCATTAATTTTAAAAAAAGTTATATATTTTCAATATATATATATATATATATCTGGTTTTTTATATTTTCAGTTTTATTAAATAATTATAGAAAACTATTTTATATATCACAAAAAAGGATGTATAATAATCTCTCTCTATATATATATATATATTATAAAATTTAACATAATTTTAGTATGTGTATAATTTATTTAAAAAAAATTAATAAACACACACACCAATTAATAAAAAATCTTTATATTATCATTATTCTAAATACAGATACCAATAGTGCATAATTCCCATGTCCGTTGATGAACATTCCTTTAAATCCCGGAACGTGCTCTTACATAGTATGGGAGCACATGGTTTCTTTGTTTGGTAGGACACCATGTGCACACATCCTCATAAGGAGCCATGTCCGGTATTTACGTATCGTCTTGGACTGTATTACACTAAAATCAGAATAATGCCCCATTCACATATTTTTGTACGGTCAGTGATTTCCATCAGTGATTTTTTTTTTTAACTAAAACCAGGTGCAGCTCTAAACACAGAACAAGAGCAGATTTTTCAGTTATACCTTATGTATGTGGAGGGTCCGGTTATGGTTTTGGCTCACAATCACTGATGGAAATAAATGACCAAACACTGTCTGTGTGAATGAGGCATAAGGCTACTTTCACACTAGCGTTAGCACGGATCCGGCACCTAAAGGGTGCCAACGGATCCGTGCTAACGCTATACATGTGTGGAGCCGGAGCTGCGCTCCGGCCCCACACATGACACACATTGAAACAAGACACAGACAAACATGCAGACAGACATACATAGATACATACTCACATACTCCAGGGACGCCGGCAGAACGTCTTCACGGGCCTCCTGCGCGCAGTGATGACGATTCCCCACAGCGCCCTCTGCTGGGCGCAGTGGGGAAACGTCATAGCTGCGTGCAGGAGGCCCGTGAAGACATGCTGCCGGCGTCCCTGGAGTATGTGAGTATGTATGTTTGTATGTAAGACGGATCCGGAATGACCCCCCATTGGAAATCAATGGAGGACAGATCCGGATTACTGGTGTGTCCACACCAAACGGATCCGTCCCCATTGACTTGCATTGGGGGTCATTCCGGATCCGTCTTGGTGCGGATGCCTGGACCGGAGAGCAAACCGCAGCATGCTTTCAGGAGCCTCTGTTGTCTTCAGTTCAGTTTTGTCCCCATTGACAATGAATGGGGACAAAACTGAAGCGTTTTATTCCGGTATTGAGCCCCTATAACGGAACTCAATACCGGAATTTAATAACGCTAGTGTGAAAGTAGCCTAACACTGAAATGGTTAATTCAGGGTCAGATATCCTGTGGTTGTCAGTTGCCTCCCTGTTAATCTTGTATTTGTACACAAACTCCACATCAAGATAAGAGCCAGTACTGGAGAGTCATTGTGCTTTCAATGACCCCCTGCAGCTGCCGGCTAGTCTGCGGCTAGTCTGCGTCTCCTTCACCTTTGAATTTTTAAGATAAAACATTGATAATTTCTGTTAGCACAGGGCTGAATAATTAACTAAAGTAAATGCAAGACAATGAGGAGTGAAATGCTGGGCACATGAGCTGACAGAGTAGATATGCAGAGCATGAATTGAGTGTATCTTGTACGTTTACCAGGGGTAAATTTGCCATCGAACTTACATGGAAAATTCTCTGTGGGCCAATGCCCAGGGAGCCTAACAAGACTTTTTTGATAGTCACATGGAAGTTGTTGGTGCTGTATTTGGCTCTGTTAGAGCAGTATTTTGTCGCACTATATGGTATTGCTGGCAGTACCTAAGATAAAATAGTATTAGGTCAGAAACAATTCATCGATGTACTCGATGAATGTGACACCGATAAATCTTGTAATCAAATTTTTGGCATCCAGGATTCGTTTGTGTCACGTGACCTCAGAGCGGGAGTAAAAGTACTTACGCTCAGTTGTCTCCGCTGGCTGCAGCATTTAACATGTAATACTTACGTGTCCTGTAGAAGCGCCTCCGTACACGGCCAGGCTCTTCCATGGTCCAACTCTGCACTTTGACCCGATGTTATAATGCGTCATTACGTAGTGTGTACGTCAAAACCAGTGTGCAGCGTGGGACCATGGAAGAGCCGGGCCGTGTACTCAGGTGCTTCTACAGAACATATAAGTATTACATGTTAACTGCTACAGGGGAGAACTGATGGAGGGTGAAGGGCTAAGACATGAGATGGAGGGGGCGGAAGCAGGTTGCAAGGAGGTGAGGGGAGTGGGTGAGTCAAGCTGGTGGCACTTAGGGGGGGGTCAATCTGGAGGCACCAGGTGGCACTGGTGATCAAGCTAGAGGCAGGGGGGGGCCCAAACTGGAAGCACTATGTTGCAAACTGGAGGCAATGGGGAATTGATGGCATTGGGGTTAACTAATGACATATAGGACTGATGGCACGGGGGTGGGGGGGGGGTGTTCTGTTGACTTACACTTAGAAAGGAATATGTTTTTTTATATAGGCATTTCTTCAAGGAGTACTAGATTAATCCTTGTATTAGTTGGTAGATTACATGATTATTAAAATAATCGTTAACTGTAGCCCTAATTTTGATCATACTCTAAAACAGGGACAATCTTAGTTATTTTTACAGGGCCACTTTAAGTGACCTGTCCGCCTCTCCTGTGTAGTGTAGCCACAGCGTCATTGTACAGCAGGGAATTGTAGTCCTACACATACAACATACTGCTGAGTATCACAGCATCTACATGGCTGGACTACGCCAACGACTGGGATTGCATATCATTATATGTGATCTCTGTCATTGCCGTAGTCCTTCCCTGGACATGCATTGAGTGACATGTGCTAGTCTGCCACTTGTGTGAAAGAGGCTTAAATCAACCATATGTTGAATAATATTTGATATCATTTGTTTATTATATGACTAATAAATTTAAACCATTAATCATTTTTTTTTTTTTTTAAATAAATTAGGTTGACTTTGCACACAATATTGCTGTCTATAATTCAACTACTTATACGTCATATTTGCAATATTCAGGTAAAGCAAAATAAATCTTTTTTTTTTAATATATGTATTATTTAAAAAAATAAACATATTAAATATTTATTTATTTTTACAGGTATTTTCTTATTGCTGTTAGCGAATAGAAAACCTGCGTCAACGTATATTTTCAACTGTCAGCTTCAACTTCACGTTTGTTTCGTAAGTACACCAATTTATTATATAAAAATAAAAACATTAAAGTGGTATTCCTATCCGAGACAATGGTGGCATATTGCTATGATATGCCCCCATTGTCTTATAGGTGCGGGTCCCACCTCTGGGACCCGCACCTATACTGAGAATGAGGCGGGTCAGCTCCGAACCATGGAGGACCCCGGTTTTCCCGGGGTCCGACCACCACCAGGCGCAGCTCCCCCGCTGCGCTCCGCTCCGCATCCATTACTTTCTATTGAGCGCAACGGAGGAAGGCTAGGGGAGCTGCGCCAGGCTCGGAGCTCCCCCGCCTCATTCTCAGTATAGGTACGGGTCCCAGCGGTGGGACCCGCATCTATAAGACAATGGGGGCATATCCTAGCGATCTTCCCCCATTGTCTCTGATGGGAATACCCCTTGAAGCTTATTAATATTCTACAAAAGTATAAAAGTTCTGCAAAATAATAATTGAAATAATATGTAACATATGACATATATAACAATACTTTTGTTATCAATGTGCTTATTATGCCTTTACTGTGACATCTCTGTGTTTATTATCCCTGTACAGTGACATCGCTGTGTGTATTATCCCAGTGCAGGAAGAGGTAAGTGGTCTGTGTTTGTTTTGTATTTTTCAGGGTCGTGAATGCAGAGGACTACGTCGGATTCGGTGGACTACGTCGGATCATCATTTTTTTTTTTTTTTTTTATATATAAAATGGTCAAACAGGGGTCTGGGGGAGTGTTTATTTCAATAAAATGTTTTATACTTGTGTGTGTGTATTTATTTATTTTCTAATAATAAAGTTTTAGTAATCACGGCTATCTACAGACGGCCCTGATTACTAATACTGGGCTTAGTGCTTGCCGGTATGGCAGGCCAGCACTAACCCCAACATCTATTACCTCGGCACCCACCGCCCAGGGGTGCCGGGAAGAGCCGGGTACCCGCAGGACCGGACCTTCTAAATTGAGGGTCTGGCTCTGGGGCGGCTGCAGGCTGGTACCATTAGGCTGGGAAGGGCCAATAACCGTGTCCCTTCCCACCCTGGTAGTGCCAGGCTGCCGCTGCTGGTTGTATCTGGCTGGTGAAGGAAAAAAGGGGGGGACCCCACGCCATTTTTTTTTTTAAAATAATGAAATTTTTGGAAAAAAAATGGCGTGGGGTCCCCCCCTTTTTTCCTTCACCAGCCAGATACAACCAGCAGCGGCAGCCTGGCACTACCAGGGTGGGAAGGGACACGGTTATTGGCCCTTCCCAGCCTAATGGTACCAGCCTGCAGCCGCCCCAGAGCCAGACCCTCAATTTAGAAGGTCCGGTCCTGCGGGTACCCGGCTCTTCCCGGCACCCCTGGGCGGTGGGTGCCGAGGTAATAGATGTTGGGGTTAGTGCTGGCCTGCCATACCGGCAAGCACTAAGCCCAGTATTAGTAATCAGGGCCGTCTGTAGATAGCCGTGATTACTAAAACTTTATTATTAGAAAATAAATAAATACACACACACAAGTATAAAACATTTTATTGAAATAAACACTCCCCCAGACCCCTGTTTGACCATTTTATATATAAAAAAAAAAAAAAAAAAATGATGATCCGACGTAGTCCACCGAATCCGACGTAGTCCTCTGCATTCACGACCCTGAAAAATACAAAACAAACACAGACCATTTACCTCTTCCTGCAGTGGGATAATACACACAGCGATGTCACTGTACAGGGATAATAAACACAGAGATGTCACAGTACAAGCATAATACGCACAGTGATGACACAGTACACCGGAAGAAAACAAGGCCTGTGGGCCGCACATTAGGCTAGGGGCTACACTGAAAAGGCCTGGTGGCGCACAGATAAGGGGTAAGGTCACAAGCAAGGTCCTGTGGAGGAAGGCGGTGTGAGGGGTGCACAGATAATGGCCGGGGTGGTGCACAGAGCAGGGTCACAAGCAAGGCTTGTGGAGGGGTGAGGGGCGCACATATAAAGGCCAGGGTGGCACAGACAAGGGCCATAGAGGCACATAAAACGGGGCCACATACAAGGGCTGGTGTCGCAGACAAGGTCCAGGTTTGCAAACACAGGAACCAAGGGGGCAGAGAGAAGGGGCAATGAGGCGGCAGCACAGACAAACGCCTGGGAGGGGGAGCACAGTTGAGACCTTGTGGCAGACAGGGACCGCGGAGGCAGAATGGGTGGGAGCCCATATATGAGCTCGGCAATGTCCCATGGGAGTGTCTAATTCCCCGGGGACCCAAACCCCTAAATACGTGTTATTTGTTACCCATGAGCCTGGGCACAGCACGGCTGTGCGGCATTCTGCTTTGGACCCATAGGCCTAGCCACGGCGCATCCGGTTCAACGGTTACATAAAAAATATTGAAAATGGATTAAAAAATAACCATCCACACAACTTTGTAACATTGTTCTAGAGTGCCTAGCGTATATTTTGGCAAAGGGGGGGGGGGGAATCATAAATTTTGTGCTCCAAACTGCTGTTAGCCTTAATCGGCCCCTTTCTGGAGGCAATTTTGGGAATGGTGAAAGGCAACAGGGGGCAGACTTGGTTAATAGTTTCTTATTTATTTTGCCGAGGTATTGTATCAGTATTGTGATATTTTTTTACGTATCGGGATTGAACTCTTATGTTATTGTCACTACACAAGCGTATACAATATATTTCTATAAAAAAGGGGATTAGCGACATACAAATAAAACTACTTAGAATTACTATTTAAAATATTGGAGCTAGAATTAAATAATATATAAAAATTTCTATATTACATCCAGGATTATGGGTCCTCCATTCCAAAGACAATAATTGGCAAAATGTTATAGGTCAATTAAATATAATAGTTAAAAAAAATAACAAAATGAAGATTTAGTGTGTATCAATAAAAAATTAAAATACAATTAAAATAAGCCATTGATCGTTATTACATTTTTAATAATAATTTTTTATAAAGTATATATATTCTGATTATTAATTAAATTTTTTATCATTTTTTTTACACAGGAAGAAAAATCTATAAACTATGCCTTCATGCATAGTAAATAAGTGTCACAATAAATCTGGACGTAAAGGACAAAGTCCACAAATAAAAATGCATACTTTCCCGAATGATATAACAAGAGTTATTCTGTGGCTGTCTCAAACTAAGCAGCAATTTAACAACATACAAGTTCTTGCACAAAAAATTGTGGATGGATACAAATCCAATAAGTATGTTATTTGCTCGGAACACTTCTCTCCGGATTGTTTCAGAGTCAATCATTGTGGCAGTACTGTATTGAATCGTGATGCAGTACCTACTATATTTCCAACAGTGGTTGACGGAGAATCTATTATTGAAGAAAGTCTAAAAAAACCAGTCAGTCACTCGAGAAAAAGAGTACGTGACATAGACTGTCCCCAGCCTAGTGTACAAGTAGCTGTTATGTCAGCTGAATCACAATCTGAAGAGATTGTTAAACCTGGTATGTGCAGTGTAGGCACACAAACGGATTACAATTTATCAAACAGCTACCTACAATATGGCAATTCTTCACAATCATGTGAAATACAATCTTCGGAACCGACACAATGTAGTTCATCAGACCCAGTAATGTCTACACCCTCACATCAAGGTGTAAGAAGAGTACTTTTAAGTAGTCCGCAAATATCTTCACCTCTGAAGAAAAAACAAAATATTGGATCATTACATCTTCCAGGAAATTTGGACTTTCCAGAGGGAATATGTCCATTATCACCGATCCTCCCGGACGACAACCGAAATATTTCCAGTGAAGAAGAATTAGAATTAATTGATCCTGTTATAAATGAGGAAAACCAATCCTTATATGTACCAGATACAAGTAATTTAGATTTGTCTGAACAATATCTGTGTGCATCTCTGTTGGAAGAACAGCAGCAGTCTTCTCCACACAATATTCTATCTTTTTCAGATACATCTATAGTAAATTCAAAAAAATTATTAGTATTTGAGAGCTGCTTAGAGAATCTCTTCACTAAAGTGAAGTGCCAAAATCGCATAGATTGTCGTTTTTTAGTAAAATCATGGACAAAAAATTATGACGGAGCCTACTGCAAATACAAAGGTACCTGTGCCGCTGGTCATAATTTTGTTCTATTTGAAACACAACCGAAGATTGGACGGTACTCTGCGGGTAATATATTACTGGCTTCAGCAATTCTTTTTACCGGACAAAATTTTAACAAAATTAAAGAGTTTTTTAATATTTTGGATATGGCCAGTATATCAGAAAAAACGTACTACAGGTATCAGAGTAAATTTTTGTTCCCTGCGATACATATTGCATGGGAAAAAGAAAAAAAAAATTTCATAAATTCAAAAAAGAATAAAACACTATGTGTCTCTGGCGACGGACAGTGTGATAGCCCTGGACACAACGCAAAGTATTGTATTTATACACTCATGGACCTTGTCAACAAAAAAAATTGTTGACTTTGAAGTTGTACAGAGAACTCAGTGCTCTTCTTCTGTTGCTATGGAGAAGTTCGGTTTTGAAAAAGTTCTACAAAGAATTCAAAGTAATGGACTAAAGGTAAAAATATTTGCATCGGATCGCCACGTAGGAATACGAAAAAAAATAAAAAATGATTTTCCTACGGTGATACAGCAATTTGATGTGTGGCACTATGCAAAATCTTTAAAGAAAAAGCTCAAATCGGCATCAAAACTACGTTTATGCAAAGAAATAACACCGTGGATTGAAAAAATTATTTTACACTTCTGGTGGAGTATACAAAGCTGCGACAATTCTCCCGAACTGTTAAAAGAAAAATGGTTATCACTACTTAATCATGTAAGAAATATTCACACCTGGGAAGGCACATTGTATTCGGCTTGCTCTCACAAACCAATTGAATACGTTGAAAAGGAAGTTTTCTGGTTAAAACCTGAAACTCCACCATTTACCAAAATAGAGGAAATAGTAAACGGTAAACAAATTATTAATGATTTGCCTCATCTGGCCTTTAATTGCCACACTGGAGACTTGGAGAATTTTCATAGTCTTGCACTGAAATACAGAAGCAAGAGAATTCATTTTAGTATAGATGGAATGGAGGCCCGAACGAAATTGGCTGCTCTAACGCACAACAACAATGTTGGAAGAGAACGAGCTGTCGTCAGTTTTCCTAAGAAAAACACCGAGGCATTAGGAACTTTACGCACTACCTTAAAAATTCCTAAAGGTCAATCAAAATGGATTGTGCGTAATGTGTACGAAAAAGTCAATGTTGATTATTTGGAAAGTTTAATTATGGATGTATTAAAGATTGTGAAAGGAGAGATTGAAAGTGACTGGACTTCTCGTGCCCCTAGCTTGCCTCCAAATCTTTTAAATCTAGAAAGGCCTTGTAAGGAGGATATAAAAAAACAGCAGCTTACTCGTTTTCGATGCAAAGTGGTAGAAAACAAGCTACAGACTTTTGATTTCTCATAATTTTTGATATTTAATAAAAATGTATAACATTACTATTGTTAAAAATGTAAAAACATTTTTTATTATATATATTTTTGTTTGTTGTAAATAAAGTTTATAAAAATATATAGTAAATTGAAAAGTATCATTCATAACATTATAATAAAAAATTTTTGAAAATTATTTTGTTGATATTGTTTTGTAAATAGCTGTGTGTGTGTGTGTAAGGCCCGTTGAACACCAGCGTGAAACTCGCATTTCTCCCGCAACGCATCTACAGGGGTAGACTACAGAACTGACTAGGATCGCATATAATACTATGCCATCCAAATCAGTTCTGTAGTCTACCCCTGTAGATCCGTTGCGGGAGACATGCGAGTCTCACACTCTTGTGCAACGGGCCTAAGTGCTCTTAGTATAATAATTCTAGATCTTCACAGAATTGCTCAATTTTGGTAGAGTAATAATTTGGTTAATAATTAATCACACCATATATTTTTCAAATTTTTTTTTTATTTAAATATATTATAAATAACATTAATAAACAACATTTAAACATAAGAATAATTTATTAAATAAATATAAATTAACATAAATATTTGTAACGTAATTTAGATAACAGGCAATCTTTAATAGCAATACGCTATATTTTTTTTTCAAAAACGTAACAACAATAAAATCAGAACATTTAAATGGTTTGTCAGCAGTTTTTTCTGTATGAATCCGGCTGACATTAGAGATGTGCTAATGTAACCTGATTCTAAATATATATATCTCTTTTATGTACTGATGCCCCCATTTTTTTATAAAATGAGCTTTTATTTTATGCTAATGAGGCCACTATGTGCAAGGGGGGTTACCTCTGCTCCTAGTGGGTATGTTGATTGACAGGACCAGGCAGAGAAGAAACAGTCCATTCACCATAGCTTGCAAGGACCATCAATTATGTCATGAGCATGTGATCAGTCACATGGTTAGGATCACACAAACAGCCTTCTCCTCCTAAACCATGTGACTGATCACATGGTCATGACATCATTGAAGGCCCTTGCAAGCTATGGTGAATGGAGTGTTTCTTCTCTGCCTGGTCCTGTCAATCAACAGAGCCTCTAGGAGCAGAGGTAACGCCCCTTGCACCTAGAAGCCTTATTAGCATAAAATAAAAGTACATTTTATACAAAAATGGGGGCACCAGTAAATAAAACACATATATATTTGGAATCAAGTGACATTTGCACATCTCTAATGTCAGCCTGATTCATACCGAAAAAACTGGTGACAGAAAAACTTTAAATTAATAAATAAATATAATTTTTTTTTACTCGAAAGCCATAAATTCTGCAGGACGGTCTCTGTGAGGTTTATATCCTAAGTACTCTTCATCAGGATCGGGAAATGAATGTCGAACACTGGTAACTGCACAAGAAGGAATCGGTCTTCGATTTCCTGAACCAAGATATCCATGAATCCATCCAGTAAAAGATCGGTAGGCAGTTTTCCTTCTTAATCTAAATGGTATTGAAAAATATATCATTAAAAAAAAAAATTAAAAAAAAAATTAATTATGATTTATAAACACTACATACCTGTTTAAATCCTTTGCTGGAGGTTCGTGTTGAACTAATCCAGATGATCTTAGATTTATAGTAACTGTCTCTGTTCTTTGACAGTAAATATTAAAGAATTCATGTTCTGTTATGCAATTAATTTCATGCAAATATGGATCCACATTAGAAATTTCTTGGCAGCAAATTGACTCAATGTTTGTAGGCATTGGTATACAACTCCTACACTTGCACCAATAAGCACTACCAACTCTGTTTTCTTCTTCGGTTTCCTGGAACACTATGTATTGTTCATTATCAATCCTTAACGGATTTTCTGGAAAACATCCCGAAATTTGACCGTCACTGCAGTTAAGTTGCTTCATCTCCTCTAATAAGGCATTCAACTGTAAAGAGTAATAGGATATAACATTTTGAAAATCATCATTTTACTAATGTTTACAAAAAAAAAAAAAGTAAAGGGGTATTTCCATATTAGACAATGGGGTCACATTTGTAATATATGTCACCATTATCCTATTGGTATCGGTCATGCCGCTGGTACAGAAACACCTATATCAATAACGTGGCCATGAAAGTGAAGAAGCGCGCATTACTTTGTAGGGAGCAAACAAATATATTCAACGCTCGGATATATCTTGCGGGCCCTTAGCAATTAATTTAGGCGGACCCCGTAAGCTTGTTGCGCACTCCTTCACTTTCGCTGCCATGTTCTTTATATAGGTGCGGGTCCCTGCAGCGAGACCGATACCTATAGGATAATTGTGGAATATACTAGCGATATGACCACATTGTCTAAGATGGGAATACCCCTTAACAGTAATTTAATTTATTACCTCTTCATCGGGTTGCTGATATGTTCTGACTACATCATCCGTTAGGTTGTCGACCATCTCTACATTGATTGGTTGTTCGGCAAATGGCTGTAAAAAAAAAAAATAGGTTTATATTATAAAACAGTTATTTATAGAATCAAATAATTATCAAAAAATGTTATTGAATAAATTAAATTAAAAATTATATAATATTTACCAATACACTTTCTTCGATGTCGTCTACAAAACACTCTAAGATTTCATAATTGCTCGATATTATAATTTGTGATTCCAGACCACTAGTGATGGTCAGAATTACGTCCTCATTTTTAGCATCTGATGTAGATTCCTGTTTATTAAAAAACATAAAAATAAAAAAAGTTGTTTAAATATAACATGTTATATCATTAACAATTTATAAATATTTTTAAAAAATACAATATGGACGAAAGGATTCATTGATCGAATAGATGAATTCGACCCCCGAAAAATACTTGATGCAAATTTTCTTCAACAATGATTCATTTTAGTCATGTGACCACGGTGCTTGAGTGAAATTACTTCAACATCGTGTTCTTTGTATGCCCACAGCAGTTAAGATGTAATACTGACATGTTCTGTACAAGTGCTTCGGTAAACGCCAAGGATATTCCTGTGTTCATCGCTGCACTTTGACCAGACGTCCTACTGCATCATGAAACATTGCGTACGTCATGAACACAGTGCAGCGCGGAACCATGTAAGAGCGATGGTGCGTACGGAGGTGCTTCTAAACACCATGTAAGAATTATATGTTAACAGCTGTGGGGGGGAACTAATGACAAGGGGGGCACCGGAGGGCACTGAGGCGCAAGCTGGAGGCACCTGAAGACAATAGGGTGTGGACAAGCTGGTGGCACTGGGGTTAAATGATGGCATATAGGATTGAAATACAAATACATAATTAACAAATTCCTCCATCAATTACATTTTTTAAAATTTATTATATATAATAAATAATAAAAATAATAAGAAAAATGTTAGAGATGCGGCCACATTATAAATTACAGAGACGGGCTCCATGGCATATATGACGATACTTGACGAAGGTTATATCAATCAATTAAAATAATGTTCCACGTGGAACAATAACAATACCGATTTGTTTACGCGGCCTATTAAAATTAAAATATATATATATATATATTTTTATTAACTGAAAGCTTTATTTTTAAATTTAATTCAGTATTCTACTTACCATGATAAAATATGTCGAAATTACGAATCTTCTGGTATAATATTTCACGGCCTTTTTTTTCTTCTAAGAATATAAATCAAATTAAACTCTATTAATAAATAAAAAATATTTAAACTAAAATCTTAAATATTGACAATTTTTTTCCATACAAAAGCATTCATTGTCGGACTGGCCCACCAGAGTTCCAGAGGATCCTCTGGTGGGCCCAGGCCCTGATTCCATGGTGAGCCCCAGAGGTCCAGGAGAAAACAACACTTGGAGACAGTAAATTTACACTAGAGACTGTAATGATGATATGGGGGTTAGGCCCCGAAAATAGTTATCTCTGGTGGGACCCTGGAAAAACGGTCTGGCCCTAGAAGCATTCATCAACGGGAGTACAAATCTATGATAAGCGTTGCCTGTTTTACTGTCTACATTACAATCACCTACAAATAAATTGCTTTTGCAGTACTCCTTCTGTGCAGGCAACATATAAACTTTACATGCTTTACTACCTTACAGGATGGCAAAAATAGGGGTCTGTATTGGGTCCCATTCTCTGCAATATATTTTTTTATATATATTTATTAATTATATAGTAGAAGATTTTCACAATAAAAAATCAATTTTTGCAGATGACACTAAACTGTGTAAAGTAATTAACACAGAGGAGGACAGTGCACTGCTACAGCAGGATCTGGATAGACTGGAGGCTTGGGCAGAGAAGTGGCAGATGAGGTTTAACACTGAAAAATGTAAGGTTATGCATATGGGAAGGAATAATGCAAGTCACCAGTACATACTAAATGGTAAAACATTGGGTAACTCTGACATGGAAAAGGACCTAGGAATTTTAGTGAACAGCAAACTAAGCTGTAGAAGCCAGTGTCAGACAGCTGCTGCCAAGGCCAATAAGATAATGGGTTGCATCAAAAGGGGCATAGATGGCGGTGATGAGAACATAGTCCTGCCACTTTACAAATCACTAGTCAGACCACATATGTAGGACTGTGTACAGTTCTGGGCTCCTGTGAACAAGGCAGACATAGCAGAGCTGGAGAGGGTTCAGAGGAGGGCAACTAAAGTGATAACTGGAATGACTGTACTACAGGACCCAGAAAGATTATCACAATTAGGGTTATTCACTTTAGAAAAAAGACAACTGAGAGGAGATCTAACAACTATGTATAAAAATATCAGGGGTCAGTACAGAGATCTCTCCGATGATCTATTTATCACCAAGGACTGTGACCCTGACGAGGGGACATCCTCTGCGTCTGGAGGGAGGAAAGAAGGTTTGTACACAAACATAGAAGAGGATTCTTTACGGTAAGAGCAGTGAGACTATGTACTCTTTACGGTAAGAACAGTGAGACTATGGAACTCTCTGCCTGAGGAGGTGGTGATGGTAAGTTCACTAAAAGAGTTCAAGAGGGTCCGGGATGTATTTATGGAGGGTAATAATATTACAGGTTATAGTTAATAGAGATGGGTCGTTGATCCAGGGAGCTATTCTGATTGCCTGATTGGATTCCGAAAGGAATTTTAACCCCTTAATTGAGGAAATTTTGCTTCTACCTCCCAGGTTTTT
Source organism: Rhinella marina (assembly GCA_900303285.1). Classification (NCBI taxonomy): domain Eukaryota; kingdom Metazoa; phylum Chordata; class Amphibia; order Anura; family Bufonidae; genus Rhinella; species Rhinella marina. The sequence continues at coordinate 14,756 of ONZH01025019.1, forward strand.
TTTTTGCCTTGATCTGGATCAAGTTGTAGGAAAACAGGCTGAACTGGATGGACAAATGTCTTTTTTCGGCCTTATATACTATGTTACATTTATTGAGAGAGAGACAAAGAGATATAGATATAGATTTATATTATTATTATTATTATTACATTTTTATAAATTTTTAAATTTATTTAATTATATAAAAATTAATAAATAAATATCGTTATGAATTTATATTATATATATATATATACATCTACATTTACAATTTTTTTTAACACAGAATTTTTCATATATATATATATATATATATATATATTTTATTTTTTGTCAATATGTATGCATTTATAAAAATTTTCAATTTATATAATATTTTCATAATCACATGTGTGTGTGTGTGTATATATATATATATATATATATATATATATATATTTATATAAAATAAATATATATATATATATATATATATATATATAGAGAGAGAGAGAGAGAAATTATTTAATATTTGTGATTTTTTTTCTTTGGTATATACATATATATTTTTGTGTGTGTATATATATATATATATATATATATATATATATATATATGTAAATATATATATCTGTTTAAATATTTATATTTTACTACAAATAATTTTTATTAATTATGTATATTTTCAAAAAATATATATTTAAATAAATATATACACATATTCATAAATATATAGACACATATACATATATATTTGTTTTCAAATATAATTATCTCGGTCTTTCTCTATAATATATATATATACACACACATTTTTGTTTTGTTTTATATATTTATATTATATATATATATTTATTTATAATTATATTTATTTTTTCTTATAAAAAATATATATTATAAAATATAAGTATGTGTGTATATATATATATATATATATATATATATATATATTGATCTATATATTAATATATATATACACACAAATATATATTTATATATATATATATATATATATATATATATATATAGATTATAAAACGTTGGTGGTATAGTGGAGATATATTGTATTTTAATAATTACATTTACGTTGGTGGTATAGTGGGTTTTCAATGCCCCCATTAACGTTGGTGGTATAAGTGGCTATACTTACCAAACAATACGTTCCAGCGCTGTTTCGTATCTAGATGAAGCCGGCTCTCCTTCTCTTCCGGGTGTACCGTGACGTACTCCGCGCATGCGCATTGAATGAGCCGGGACCCGGGCGGCCGCCGGCTCTCAACGCGCGTGCGCGGTTGTACTACCGCAATGCGCAGGCGCGAGATTTCAAGATCGGACACGGCCGGGAGACGAAAGAGATGCCTGCCCGGCCCTGTCAATCTACGCAAGGGAGGAGGGGTAAGGGGCGTTATTACGGCCGCTCCTAGGTGCAGGGTTCACGCCTACTGCACCTAGGGGGCCTCATTAGCATAACATAAAAACACTATTTTCTCTAAAACTACATTACAGTTTTCTATAAAAGAAGGCTTTCTGTCATCAGGTGTCATTTGCGATTTGCAAATGACACTCGGTTTTGTAGGCTAAATTCTGATGACAGAAACCCTTTAAGATAGGATTAGATACACAGTCCAGCTGACGGTAACACACAATGTTTGGATACTCTATTTAGTTTTCCTTTTTTCTCATGTGTTTGACTTTAGCACATTAAATATTCTCAATAGATCTCACCACATTTAGCTTGGTCTGCCAATAAATATCTCACATCTGAGGCCAGCAGCTCTAAACAAAAGAAAAAGCAGCTGAGCAATCAGCTAAATGTGGAGCACTCACCGCCCAGTGGTTGTGACGTGTATTGCAGTTTTTTTAGAGTTTAGTTAGAATCTCGCAATATCATGTTGTTTTGCTATAAGGACAAAACTGTCACCACTCTGAGTTTGGAGATAAGTTAAGTGTGGACGCATCTGTAGGTACAGTACATAAGAAAATATAGTCAACATTCTAGTGCATTAGTATCCTACCATAAAGCATATCTTCTGCAGTAGTTCATATAACCATTAGATAAAAGTCTGCTGAAATTTAAAGGACATCTGAAAATGTGGGTATGAGGGGTGTTGCAAATGATTTGCACTATGCATTTGTAACCTTCAATTTCAGACAAAATAGTAGTTTGATTTTCACCATGAATGAAAGGTAAGTAGACGTAATTACTATCTTCACACATACTTATGACTTACTGAACTCTAACATTTTATTACTGTTACATATGTGACAAGCATTTTACATTTAAAGAAGAACTCCCACAAAAAAAAATTATTCCATGTCCTGCTAGAAATGTACATGATGTAATCTGTACTGAATGTCATTTTCTTACCAGTAGCTGAATTTTTGAGTTATATCATCCTGAAGTTTCCTATCTGTGTCATTTGACTAGGAATTAGACCCACCAACTCACACATCATTTTATGTGTGGACAGGAAGTCTAATTTTCTATGCATTCCTATGGGAGCCTCACTTTCAGTCTCATAGGAATGAATAGAGAAGTGACTGGTTTGCTGTCCTGGGTCAGTTGGAGGTCAGGGAGTTGGTCACATGATCCAGCTACAATAAGAAGAGAGTGGAAACTCTCAATTTCAGCATCTGATAAGAAAATGACATTCACTACAGATTATATCATGCACCTTTCTAACAGCTCAGAGAATAACATTTTTTGCAGGAGTTCTTCTTTAATGTGTGTGAAATGTTCAATTAATTGCAATGCTTCAAGACTAAAAGTATAACCCTTTCCTGACCAGTGAGCATGTAAGACTTCATGAAGCAAAAAAGCATTCACCTATTGTCAATCACCTGGTAATGATGCTGATATGGCAAATGATAATATGACTATTACTAGAGATGAGCGAATTGATTCGTCGATTCGTATCGAATCTTGGGAATTTTTAGCTGTGAAGCGAATCCGAATATTAGGTGATTTGCTTCGGCTTTGTACGCATTCGCTACGTAGTTTGTCCTATAAATTATACGCTATTGCTACGTATAAGTTACTGTATACGCTGTTGCATACGAATTCAATTCATTAGCGAACTTTTACTGTTAGTTCGTTTATCGTGCGCAAAAGCCCGGGAAGAAAGCGGTCACCTGACCTAGTGGGCAGGGCTTGCTCTGATTGGCTCAGGCTCGGTAAGCCAGAGATGCATAATTTCTGCTGTGACTGCTGAGACGAGCAGAAGCACTATGTGTGAAGTTCTGAGACCTGTTTTGTGAAATTTTGATATAATAGCTCTGGAAATCAATATTACGCATATCAGGGATACTGCAGGGCAATTGCAGGGCCCGTTCAGGGCTAGTAATTCATCAGGCAGGGAGAGAGAGACAGGGATAGATAGGGAGAGACAGGGAGATACAGGGACAAAGACCAGCTGCAGGGCCACAGAGTGAATTGAAAAATGTCTGGAATGGATAAGCAAAAGGGGTCCAGTTCCAGCCAGAATTTGACCTCTAAAAAAAGGAGAAGGTGGCACAGGGCAGCAGTGCCAAAGGATCTGTAGCCGGAGCATCTACTAGTAGTATTCGCAATACTTGGCCGTTGTTCCACCAGGCTAACCCACCGAGGCGCAGAATTGTAGTGGAGGAAAAATAGATGAGGTAGCGGAGTGGATGGAACGCTCATCTCAGTCTCAGCTGGATGATCTGCTGTCATCTGCTGATTCAGTTTCCATATGTAGCCAGGGGTCGGACTCGTCCTGCTCCACCATTCCACTCAAGCAAACCTCGTCATTTTCTACCACCTCTCGGCCTTTAGTGTTCCCTCCTAGTGGTGTCCCTTCTGCTATTTCTAAAAAAAAAAGCCACCGAAGCCCACCTTATAATCCGGCGGTTATAGAGGACAGCCTCCCTGAGGATTTCTTAGAGGGCAGTCAGAGTTTGGACTGCCCGGAATTGTCGGTTGGTGGGGAATAGCCTAATTTGCATTCTGAAAAATGTGTGGTGGAGGAGTCTGATGATGAATATGCTGTGTTAGACCGAAGCACCTGGGAAGCGGATCGGGCTGGTGAGGAGGATTTGCTCTCAGAGGAGGAGAGTGGTAGTACTAGTGGCAGCAACAGAGGGCAGAGGCGAGTTGGGACAACTGCTCTGTGGAACCATTTGAAGCGGTGTCATGCTGGCAATTTAGAGCATCCCATTAAAACTAAAGAGCTGGTTACTTCTTCCAGGGTCCCTTCTGTCAGGCAGGCCTCATCCAGGGCCATAGCTCTGCCCGCATCCTGGGGTGTAACTAGTACATCCACCTCATCGTCGCCCAGTGCGTGCATGTCTCCACCTCCTCTCATTCGGCAGCCGTCCATTGCCGAGTGTGTGGCCAGAAAGCAGTTTTACGTCACAAGTAATCCAACAGTGCGCAAACTGAATGTTAACCTGACAAAGTTGCTGGCTGTGCAGTCTCTGCCGTACCAGCTGGTTGACTGCCTGGCTTTCAGGGAGCTAATGGCTTGCGCTCAGCAACGCTGGCAGGTCCCTAGCCGGCATTACTTCTCCAACAAAGCTATCCCCGCCCTTTACTCCCACGTGGCTGACAATATTGGACGCTCCCTGCAGCTGTCTCTCTGCAGCACGGTGCATGTCACGGTGGACACCTGGAGCAGTGCTTACGGCCAGGGGCAATACATGTCCTTTACTGCCCACATTCACTGGCTGAATGTATTTAGTGGCAGGAGGCTAGAACCCCCCAGCAACTGGGTCAATTGCTTTTGGCACCTCCACGTGCTTTCAAGCCAGGATTGCAGCAGACCACCCAACAACTATACATTGCTATACACCACTGCAGTCTGTTGTATTTATTTTACCTAACACTCTATGCTGATATACCCCGTCCCCTACTACTACTGGCCGGGGCAGCCATAAAAAGCTCATATATAATCTTCACTGCCTATGTTAAGGTAGAATGTACAGGCTTGTTGCCCAAACAAGCCAAGCCTTTTTTATTTTTCTGTCAATTGCAATCAGTGAACAGGAGTGTGTGTAATGTAGTAATACTTCGGCCGGCAGACACCGCTGTGTTCATTAATATGGGAAAATGGCCGTGGGAAAAAAAACTCTGTCTTCTTCACACTATGTCAGGATCAGGAAGGTGTTAAAGGTTTAACAAAACACTGAAAACATAGGTTTTTCAAGAATATTTTAGTAATAAATAAAAACTTATATTTAACAAATAAATAATATAATAAACAAAAGAAAGGAACAAAAACATAAGATTACGCCGGCCTTTGCCGACGTCAGGCCATCATGTCCTGCAGCTCTTGCAGCTCCAGCTGCAGGCCACGAATGAGCCAGGAGGCAGTGTGGAGCCTGAACCCAAGGTGCCGTAATCCAGCCTCTACTTCGAAGTCAGTGGGGATGTCTGTAGGGGTGGAAACAGTTATGTACTTAGTTTGTATGATCGAGTTACAGTGGTTGTCCCACAAAAAAAAATCTATACTTTAATGTACTGGAGCGACTTATTCTGTGACATGTATTCTGTACTGACTGAGCCTTTTGAAGTAGTTACTGGACACCCATACGGCGTGGTCTTCCCATGGTCCAGGGGAAAACTGCTCCCTGTCGGTTGGAGCTACCAAAGATAAAACATACATTTAGCTCATATTTTGAAGACAGAAGGTCCACCCATTACACTTTTTTTTTTACCTACCTTCTACCTCTGGTAGCTGGGCTGGTGGTGTTGGAGGGGCAGGTGGGGTCCTCTCTCCCTGGGTGGAGGACGGTGAGAGCGGCTCCTCTGTGGTGCAGCAGCTGTCAAAAATCATGAAATAATGGCCTAAGGCTACTTCTACACTAGCGGCAGCCCGGATCCGGTGGGTGAAGGGTCCTTCCGGATCCGTGTTGCCGCAGGTACACATGTGGGGCCGGAACCACGCTCCGGCCCAAATTCACTGTAATGGGGGCGGGACGCGAATCCAGCCGCAGCACGTTAACCCCTGCTGAGAGGCAGCCCGGAGCGAAAATACAACAGTTACATGTTGTATTTTCGCTCCGGCTGCCTCTCAGCAGGGGTTAACGTGCTGTGGCCTGATCCGTGGCCCACCCCCATTACAGTGAATTTGGGCCAGAGCGCGGTTCTGGCTCCACACGTGTACCTGCGGCAGCACGGATCCGGAGGGACCCTTCACCCACTGGATCCGGGCTGCCGCTAGTGTAGAAGTAGCCTTACATTCAACTCTAATGAACAGTTGTAGCTACATGGGAATAGTTTTGTGGCTGGAGGATCCCGTTCCTAACCACTAGTGCTCTTACTGCAGCTGCACTCCCACGTAGCTTGGATGAAAAATAAATTAAATATGTTTTACACTTACTAGAGGCTGCAGGTACTTCAGGGGCCGTCCTGCCTCGACGGTGGTGATGCCGTCGTTGACGGTGCTCTGCAACAGTAGCTGCAGCATGGGCATGTCTTTGAGTCTGTGTATAGGAGGAGGAAGCTCTAACTATGAAGGGGCACATAAGGGTACTTTTTTTCGAACTAGTGCATTTGCCTGACACAAACGGGAGAGCGGCCAGAACCATTAACAATAATGACTAGAAAAACTTCACTGAAGTTGTTTGGATCGAGAGTTAGAGGCGATGCCTAGCATGAAACAACACTACTGTAGCGCACTACGCATGACCACATTGTCCTTCTATACTTTTTTCATTATTGGCAGTGACTGCTGTATATATACAATACAGTACACTATTTTTTTTTACATGTTTTTACTTATCAAATATTTTGTTACTCGCCCTGCCGTATCTCTGCGCGGATCTAAATAAGCCGCTCTGGGCATTTGAATTTCAGATCGGACCATTTCCGCTGGATCTGGCCCGGGGTCTGCACGGTGTGGAAACGATGGCGCAGGCCTTGGATCACCTGCTGGATCACCTCCTTCCTATGCTGGTTTGGATGGCGGTGTGTGCCATCGTAATCCTCTCTGTCCATCAGCCGGATCAGAAATTTCAGCTCTTCAGAGCTAAATGATGAGGATCGCCTGGATGCCATTTTCGAATATTCGCTCTGCCTCTGAGGAGTGCACACCGCGGCCTCTCGTCCTGCGTGCCTGCGTATTATGTAATCGCGTAGACAATAGTACGCTGAGGATTCGTACACTATTTGTACGTTCATGCGTACGTCTTCTAAGAAGTTGCGCAAATTTTTAAAATGAATGTTCGTTATTAGTGCGCGAATGTTCGCTAATAGCACATAATAACATATATTTTATACGCAAATACAACAAATCTATTTGTCGAATATACGAATCTTAGGAAAAGTTCAGCGAATGTTCGGCGAATAATTTTTTTAATGATTCGCTCATCTCTAACTATTACACAGAAAAACACACACAAACAGCTGTGTCCCAATGAGGCATGGACTCTTTATGAATTCTGAATGAGCTACTATGATATCTGGCATAGCAGATCCTTTGTCCTATAAGTTGGTGGGGGAGTTGGAAGCCACCACACAGCACTCTGCAGCTTCTAGACCGACAACCCATATATTCCATATATCAAAATCACTGTTATGAAAAGGGGACATATCAAAAAACACATATTTTAGTTGCAAATTGTGCTATAAATGAGAAAAACAGACGTTTTCATTTTTCTAGCTATAAAATAAAAAAAAATACTGAAATGAAAATTAACGTCCCATGAATCACCAAAAAACTATTACTTACTAAAGATGAGCGAGCACTAAAATGCTCGGGTGCTCGTTATTCGAGTCGAACATTTCCCGATGCTCGGGTGCTCATTTTGAATAACGAACCCTATTGAAGTCAATGGGAGACTCGAGCATTTTTGCAGGGGACCAAGGCTCTGCCTAGGGAAGGCTGGGTGAAAACCTGGAAACCTCAGAAAATGATGGAAACACCACGGAAATGGACAGGAAACAGCAGGGGCAGCATGCATGGATGCCTCTGAGGCTGCCTAATCCCACCATTACCCCAAATTCTCCTAGTGGGGCATGTGTGGTATCGATTCTTCTCAGTTTAATACCGTATACGTCCCCTATCTTGGGACCATATATTTCATGGATTTTTCGACCACGGAAAAGGAAAAAGAGCTTGCTCTGGCCAGGGGAGTGTCTTTCCTACTGCAGCTAAGGGGACGTGTCCATGCTCTGCCTATCACAGGTCAGGAGGCAATTAAAAGAAGAACCAAAAAAAACATCAGTACAATATCTAATACGTCCCCTATTCGGGTAAATTGTTTGGAGAAAGGGCCTGTAGGTGGGGGGTAGGCTGAGGGGAAGGAGGTTGAGCTGGAAGAGCCAGATGAGTGCCCCCTGGGCTAGCGTGTGTGGTGGTGACAACACCCGGATGGATTTGGAAAAACTGTAGCATCAACCGGTACGGTATGTATTCTTCTGAGTTTAATACCGTATACGGCACCTATCCGGAAAAATAGTTTGGAGAGAGAGAAAGAGAGGAAAAAGACGTGCAGTATGGAGCAATTACACGGAAACTATTAGATTAGGCAGACGTGGTCTGCTTAATTGCAACCCAGACGAATGAGAGAAAGAGAGGAAAATGACGTATTTTTAAAAGTGACGTTCAGTATAGATCAGTGGTGCACAACGTTTTCTGGGTGGGGGCCACATTGTCCGACTGAACCAACGTCAAGGGCCAAAAATAAAATTTAAAGGGGTATTACCAACTGAAATACTGTATTTATGGCAGATTGAACACACAGTGTATACTATTAATGTCTAGTTACAGTTCCAGGAGTCCCATCTAATGGGAGAAATTCATGAAAAATGCATGTGAGCAGCCACAAAACATGGACATACATGTCTGTTACCAGATGGATGGGGCCACACAGAATGGTATCAAGGGCCGCATGTGGCCCCCGGGCCGCAGGTTGTACACCCCTGGTATAGATCAAGTGTGGTATGTGTTTTATGTATACTACTCAGTTTAATACCGTATATGGAAGCTATCCGGAAAAATAGTTTGGAGAGAAGGCTTGTAGGTGGACCTCCGGAAAAATTGTTTGGACAGAGGGCCTGTAGGTGGACCTCCAGAAAAATTGTTTGGTCAGAGGGCCTGTAGGTGGACCTCCGGAAAAATTGTTTGGACAGAGGGTCTGTAGGTGGACCTCCGGAAAAATTGTTTGGACAGAGGGCCTGTAGGTGGACCTCCGGAAAAATTGTTTGGACAGAGGGCCTGTAGGTGGACCTCCGGAAAAATTGTTTGGACAGAGGGCCTGTAGGTGGACCTCCGGAAAAATTGTTTGGACAGAGGGTCTGTAGGTGGACCTCCGGAAAAATTGTTTGGACAGAGGGCCTGTAGGTGGACCTCCGGAAAAATTGTTTGAAGAGAGGGCCTGTAGGGGGCCCTCCTGAAAAATTGTGGTAAAAGAATGCCACTTGGACCTCTGAAAAATGGCTTTTTTTGGTCAGCGTTAGGCAAAGACGATATGGAGGAGGAGGAGGAGTAGGAGGAGTAGAGAAGAGGAATCAGATACATAAGTAATGTTAATCTTTAGCTGCTTTCCCCCGGAGGAGATTTGAATTCCGGTGAAATCCAGGCTTTGCTCATTTTAATAAGCGTCAGCCTGTCAGCGCTGTCAGTTGACAGGCGTGTACGCTTATCGGTGATGACGCCACCAGCTGCACTGAATACCCGCTCTGACAGCACGTTAGCGGCAGGGCAGGCCAGCACCTCCAAGGCGTACAGCGCCAGTTCAGGCCACGTGTCCAGCTTTGAAACCCAGTAGTTGTATGGAGCAGAGTGATCGGTCCGGACGTTGGTATGGTCAGCTAGGTACTCCCTCACCATCTTTCTGTACAGCTCCCCCCTACTCTGCCTAGACTGGGGACAGGTGACAGTGTCTTGCTGGGGAGACATAAAACTGGCAAAGGCCTTGGAGAGCGTTCCCCTGCCAGTGCTGGACAAGCTGCCTGCTCGCCTACTCTCCCCCACAGAAGCACGCCCTCTGCCGCTAGCGGTGTCACATGGGAAGGATTGTTTCAGCTTGTGCACCAGGGCCTATTGATATTGATTCACTCTCATACTCCTTTCCTCAGTGATGAGAGTGGAAAGGTTCTGCTTGTACTCTGGGTCCAGGAGAGTGAACACCCAGTAATCGGTGTTTGAAAAAATTCTTCTAATGCGAGGGTCACGGGATAGGCAGCCTAACATGAAGTCTGCCATGTGCGCCAGAGTCCCAACATGCAAGAATTCCTTCTCCTCAATGGCCTGACTCTCAATTTCCTCCTCCTCCTCCTCTTCAGCCCATACACGCTCAACAGTAAATAAGGACTGAGAACTGGTACCCTCTTCTGTCTCGCCGACATTCTCCTCCTCTTCCTCCTCATCCTCATCCCCCTCCTCCGATACGCGCTGAGAAACAGACCGGAGGGTGCTCTGGCTATCAAGCGATGTATCTTCCTCCACCGTCTCTTGTAACAAGCGCAAAGCTTCAGACTTCATGCTGAGCAGTGAATTTTTCAACAGGCAAAGCAGCGGGATGGTGAGGCTGATAATGGCGGCATCGCCGCTGACCATCTGTGTTGACTCCTCAAAGTTGGTCAACACCTGGCAGATATCAGACATCCACGTCCACTCCTCATTGTAGACTTGAGGAAGTTGACTGACCTGACTACCAGTTCTGGTGGAAGTTGACATCTGGCAGTCTACAATCGCTCTGCGCTGCTGGTAAACTCTGGATAACATGTTTAATGTCGAATTCCATCTCGTGGGCACGTCGCACAACAGTCGGTGAGCGGGCAGTTGTAGGCGGCGCTGCGCTGCCCTGAGAGTGGCAGCATCTGTGGTGGATTTGCGGAAATGCGCACAGATGCGGCGCACCTTGGTGAGCAAATCAGACAGATTGGGGTATGTCTTGAGAAACTGCTGAACTATTAGATTGAATACGTGGGCCAGGCATGGCACATGTGTCAGTCTGCCGAGTTGCAGAGTCCCAACATGCAAGAATTCCTTCTCCTCAATGGCCTGACTCTCAATTTCCTCCTCCTCCTCCTCTTCCGCCCATACACGCTCAACAGTAAATAAGGACTGAGAACTGGTACCCTCTTCTGTCTCGCCGACATTCTCCTCCTCTTCCTCCTCATCCTCATCCCCCTCCTCCGATACGCGCTGAGAAACAGACCGGAGGGTGCTCTGGCTATCAAGCGATGTATCTTCCTCCACCGTCTCTTGTAACAAGCGCAAAGCTTCAGACTTCATGCTGAGCAGTGAATTTTTCAACAGGCAAAGCTGGTCAACACCTGGCAGATATCAGACATCCACGTCCACTCCTCATTGTAGACTTGAGGAAGTTGACTGACCTGACTACCAGTTCTGGTGGAAGTTGACATCTGGCAGTCTACAATCGCTCTGCGCTGCTGGTAAACTCTGGATAACATGTTTAATGTCGAATTCCATCTCGTGGGCACGTCGCACAACAGTCGGTGAGCGGGCAGTTGTAGGCGGCGCTGCGCTGCCCTGAGAGTGGCAGCATCTGTGGTGGATTTGCGGAAATGCGCACAGATGCGGCGCACCTTGGTGAGCAAATCAGACAGATTGGGGTATGTCTTGAGAAACTGCTGAACTATTAGATTGAATACGTGGGCCAGGCATGGCACATGTGTCAGTCTGCCGAGTTGCAGAGCTGCCACCAGGTTACGCCCGTTGTCACACACAACCATGCCTGGCTTGAGGTTCAGCGGTGCCAGCCACACATCGGTCTGCACCGTGGTGCCCTGTAACAGCTCTTGGGCGGTGTGCCTTTTGTCACCTAAGCTCAGCAGTTTGAGCACCGCCTGCTGGCGCTTACCCACGGCACTGCTGCTGCGCCTAGAGCTACCGACTGAAGGCGCCGTGCCCACGGATGGTAATTCGGTGGAGGAGGAGGAGGGGTCAGAGGAGGAGGAGGCATAGTACGTCTGAGAGACCGTGACCGAGGTAGGCCCCGCAATCCTTGGTGTGGGCAGTACATGAACGGCCCCAGGGTCATTCTCGGTCCCAGCCTCCACCAAGTTAACCCAATGTGCCGTCAGTGAGATATAGTGTCCCTGCCCGGCAGCACTTGTCCACGTGTCCGTGGTTAGTTGGAACTTCTCAGAAACAGCGTTGGTCAGGGCACGGATGATGTTCTGTGACACGTGCTGGTGTAGGGCTGGGACGGCACATCGGGAAAAATAGTGGCGGCTGGGGACCGAATACCGAGGGGCAGCCACCGCCATGAGATTGCGAAAGGCCTCGGTCTCTACCAGCCTATAGGGCAGCATCTCCAGGCTAAGCAATTTGGAGATGTGGACGTTGAGGGCTTGGGCATGTGGGAGGGTGGAACTGTATTTCCTCTTGTGCTCCAGCATCTGCTGTAAAGACAGCTGAACGCTGCGCTGGGACACGTTGGTGGACACTGTGGAGGATCGTGGAGGTGAAGGTGTGGTTTTCCGGAGGGAGGCGCTCATGCCGGGGTCCTGGGCAGGGGGTTGGGGGTTTAGCACTCATATGCCTGCGCATGCTGGTGGTGGTTAGGCTAGTAGTGGTGGCACCCCTGCTGATCCTGGTGTGGCACAGGTTGCACACCACAGTCCGTCGGTCATCCTCACTTTCTTTAAAGAACCTCCAGACTTGCGAACATCTAGGCCTCGCCACGGGAGCTTCACTACGTGAAACAGTTGCTGCTGATGCACCAGCTCTGGCCGTGCTTCTCCCTCTGGCCACACCACTGCCTCTTACAATCTGTTCTGGTGCAGCACTCGCCTCCGCCTCAGAAGCACTGTCTTCACTCGGCATATCAACCCAGCTTGGGACAGTCACCTCGTGATCCTCCGATTCCTCAGTCTGCTCCCCCCTCGGACTTCCTGCCCTGACAACAACTTCACCACTGTCTGACAACCGTATCTCCTCATCGTCTGACACCTCTTTACAAACTTCTTCCACTAACTCAACATTGTC
>ONZH01025020.1:0-87195 GCA_900303285.1 Rhinella marina
CTAAGCCTCATCAGGGCTCACTTCGTAAAAAATTATTTTTTTTCTTTTCATTGAGATATTTTGACCCTCATTACTGTTTTATAGTTATGTCTACAGAGATGTGGGAGCTCATTTTTTGCGGCACGATCTGTCGTTTTTGACAATACCATTTTGGGGTGTGTATGACTTGATTACTTTTTATTCAATTTTCTTGGGAGATAAAGTGATGAAAAAACGCGAATCTGCCTATTTTTAATTTATTTCTGTTACGCGATTCACCATATGGGCTAACTTTTTTAAAATATTTTAATAGTATGGGCTTTTTGACTGCAGAGATGCCCATGATGCTTTTTTTAAAATATTTTTTATTTTGACGAATGGGGATAATTTTAATTTGTGATTTGTTTTTATATTTTCAAACCTTTTTTTACTTTTTATTTTTTACTTTTTGTTAAGTCCCCCAAGTAGACCACAACTTCAGATGTAAATTGCTCCATTAGTCTGTATAGAAATCACTATATAACAGTTCGGTCTGGAAGCCTAGTACAGGTGTAAGGTGGTGAAACAGCCTCCATTTTGTGAATGCACCTGTTCCTGTAATTATAGTTGTTGTTAAACTGACATTTCATTTTTGGCCACAAGATGTTACTGTTTACCACAGGAAAGACTATAGCTCCCTGGAGCAATGACCAAGAGATCCTGTTCGGCAGAGGTAGAGCTTCAGACTGGAGAAGTGTGTGGCAGCCATCTTGAGAGGGTGCTGCAAGGAAGCAGAGGAGAAGGATCTGCTGTCTGTGTCTCCTAATGTGATCTAGAAGTGAGACTATTCCCTAAGGGAGCAAGACTCTGCAAGGAGATCTGGAATAGAGACTGTTGCAGTATTACAGACTAGAAGAACTACCATCAGGAGCCCTGCTGAGAGGACAAGTGGAAGCGTCAGTGAGACTGCATGGTTGCCGGATGAGATCCTCTATCAGATACTTCTGAAAGTTAAGGTACCCAACAGACCCGGGTCAGTGAAAGGACTGAGGCCCACTGTGCAGACACAGTGGGTAACCCTGCACGCACCGCATTATGGTATTGGCGCCAATTCAGTAGCTACTGGGTAAAAGCCTGAAGATTAGACAGGTGGTGTGCAGGCTGCAAGCTACCTTGATACAGAAGTGGGGTTTACTGTGGCAAACAACTGGTTATACTCTTTCTGAGGTTTAGTGTTGATTGGTTAAGTTTGTAAGCGTTTGTGTTATACCGCCGGCGCTCCTGAACCACACTTAAAGAATTGTTCGTGGAGATTAGGGTATTAAAAGGTATAGCTGCTGGGTTACTATAACCTGCAGATAGGCAAAACTGTGGAGAAGCCTGGGCGACACTGATAGAGCACCGTGCTGCGTAACACAAGTGCTTCAGCCTCTAGGTGAGTGTATGTATAGATGCTTGGGGTATTTCCTTCCTACAAACGTTAAATACTTAGTAAAATCTTGTTTTTGTCGATCTGAATTGGAGTCTCCTTCCTTGTCTGTGACTTCGCTGTATCCTGGGGAGCCCACCCCGGTACACGGCTTACACAGGCTGTGGCTTATTTATAGAACAGGGTGATTTCCACGATCTCTACTGGGGGAAAGCGCGGCTGAAGAGGAATCCCACGCTTCCGGTAGTGAGGGGAACCTATTACTGTGAGGGGAGGGGCATGTGGCGTATTCTAGGGCCATGAGGGTGAAGATCTGTGTGAGGAGCTTTATGGGGTATAAATATGTGAGGAAGGCCGGGATCGACAGAATGTAACTGTGTTATTACAAGATTTGGGGCCCCACTTTTGATTTTGCCCAGGGCCACATTTTGTCTAAAACCGGCCCTGTCTAAGCATTACGGTATCTTTGTTGTCGTCATCATCATCACCTTCTTCTCTTGCAAAGACTCCTCCTTGTCCTCAGCGTTGTCACGAGACATCTATAACAGAATGTTTGGCCATGAAAACACTTTTCTCCACCAACAATTAGCATGTCTATGCACCAACCCCCATGTGGTCACGTTCCTGGTGGTGTAGTCGCTGCAGTACCATTGTAGAAGTGTCTTGTACTCTCACATAGCAGAGAACACGGGCTACTCCTTGTGATTCTTGCTGTACGGCAAGCTATACTCCATGGGGCACACATGGAGCAGCTGTTATGGGCAGGAACAGTACATGTTTTTCATTGCCCACTGAGTCAATGTTTTTTTTGCAGCAATAGCAATGCCAGGTCCTTTTGACCCCCTCATGATTGTGTTGGCCTTGTGTTGGTTGGTGTTGGCTCCCTGCATGGCCTTTTTTAAAAAAAATGCACTGACTTGTGCAAGGTGCTGGCAATATCCAAGGGACTGTCCCTCTTTTCAGCAGTTCTCCCATGGTGAGAAATACTCTCCTGGACTTGCAGGGTCAGAATGATCTGCAGCTACACTATTTAATCCGCAAAGCTCCAAATCACTGGAATTCAACATTGCACATGCTCAAGCATCTGTAAAAGCAGCAGAAAGCTTTGAACGATTTTGTCATGCATTAGACCGCCTCAGCATGTTTTGTTTCCAGGTTGGGCAGTGGCAGCCCCTGTTTAACCCCTTGAGGACAGAGCCCATTTTGGCCTTAATGTCTGGGCCAAATTTTTGAATTCTGACATGTGTCACTTTATGTGGTAATAACTTTGGAACGCTTTTACTTATCCAGGCCATTCTGAGATTGTTTTCTCGTGACACATTGTACTTCATGACAGTCATAAATTTGAGTCAATATATTTCACCCTTATTTATGAAAAAATCCCAAATTTACCAAAAATTCTGAAAAATTTCCAAATTTCCAAATTTCAATTTCTCTACTTTCAAAATACACCGTAATACCTCCAAAAATACTTCTTATTTTATATTCCCCATATGTCTACTTTATGTTGGCATCATTTTGTAAACGTCATTTTACTTTTTTAGGACGTTAGGAGGCTTAGAAGTTTAAAAGCCATTTTTCAAATTTTCACCAAATTTTCCAAAACCATTTTTTTTTTAGCACCAATGCAGATATAAAGTGATTTTGAGGGGCTTACATAATGAAACCCACCATAAATGACCCCATTTTAGAAACTACACCCCTCAAATTATAAAAAACTGTTGTTACAAACTTTCTTAACCCTTGAGGTGTTCCACAAGAATTAATGGAAAATGGAGGTGAAATTTCAAAATTTCACTTTTTTCGTAGATTATTCATGTTAATATTTTTTTTCTTGCAACATAGCAAGGGTTAACAGCAAACTAAACCTCAATTTACATTGCTCTGATTCTGCAGTTTACAGAAATACCCCATATGTGGTGGTAAACGTCTCTATGGGTTTGTGGCAGTGGTCAGAAGGAAAGGAGCGCCATACGGATTTTTGAGGCAAAATTTGCTAGAATAGTTTTTAGGCACCATTTTGTAATTGAGAGACCCTGACGCACCCCTACAGTGGAAACCCTCATAAAGTGACCCCATTTTTGAAACTACACCCTTCAAAGAATATATTAAGGGGGGTACTGACCACTTTGACCCCCTAAGCATTTTACGGAATTTGGAAACACTTGGCTGTGAAAATGAAAAATTTTTTTCTTCCAATAAAATGTTGCTTTAGCCCCAATTTTTTTTATTTGCATAAGGGGTAACAGGAGAAAAGCCACCCCATAATTTGTTACCCATTTTCTCCTGAATACGGCAACACCCCATATGTTGTGGTAAACTGCTGTGGGGGTACATGGCAGGACTCAGAACAGAAGGAGCGCCATATGGATTTTACAACACAGATTTTGATGGAGTGGTTTGCGGGAGCCATTGATTTTTATTTTTTGAGCTATTGTCTTATGTGGGGGCTCATTTTTTGCAGGATGAGGTGAGGTTTTCATTGGTACCATTTTGGGGTAAATACGCCTTTTTGATCGCCTGCTATTACACTTTTTGTGAGGGAAGAGGGAAAAAAATGGCTATTTTGGCATAGTTTTTTTAAAAAAATTTTTACAGCATTCGCCTGGGGGGCCATCTCATGTAATATTTTTATAGAGCAGGTTGTTACGGACGCAGCGATACCCAATATGTCCAACTTTTTTATTGTTGGAAAGTTTTACACATTAGATGGATTTTTGAACAGAATAAAATATTTTTTTTGTGTTGCCATTTTCAGAGAGCCATATTTTTTTCAGTTTTCGGGCGATTGTCTCAGGTAGGGTACAGTTTTTGCGGGACAAGATGACGGTTGAATTGATACCATTTTGGGGTAATTACGCCTTTTTGATCGCCTGCTATTACACTTTTTGTGAGGGAAGAGGGGAAAAAATGGCTATTTTGGCATCGTTTTTAAAAAAAAAAATTTACAGCATTCGCCTGGGGGGCCATCTCATGTAATATTGTTATAGAGCAGGTTGTTACGGACGCAGCGATACCCAATATGTCCAACTTTTTTATTGTTGGAAAGTTTTACACATTAGATGCATTTTTGAACAGAATAAAATATTTTTTTTGTGTTGCCATTTTCAGAGAGCCATATTTTTTTCAGTTTTCGGGCGATTGTCTCAGGTAGGGTACAGTTTTTGCGGGACAAGATGACGGTTGAATTGATACCATTTTGGGGTAATTACGCCTTTTTGATCGCCTGCTATTACACTTTTTGTGAGGGAAGAGGGGAAAAAATGGCTATTTTGGCATCGTTTTAAAAAAAAAAAATTTACAGCATTCGCCTGGGGGGCCATCTCATGTAATATTGTTATAGAGCAGGTTGTTACGGACGCAGCGATACCCAATATGTCCAACTTTTTTATTGTTGGAAAGTTTTACACATTAGATGCATTTTTGAACAGAATAAAATATTTTTTTTGTGTTGCCATTTTCAGAGAGCCATATTTTTTTCAGTTTTCGGGCGATTGTCTCAGGTAGGGTACAGTTTTTGCGGGACAAGATGACGGTTGAATTGATACCATTTTGGGGTAATTACGCCTTTTTGATCGCCTGCTATTACACTTTTTGTGAGGGAAGAGGGGAAAAAATGGCTATTTTGGCATCGTTTTAAAAAAAAAAATTTACAGCATTCGCCTGGGGGGCCATCTCATGTAATATTGTTATAGAGCAGGTTGTTACGGACGCAGCGATACCCAATATGTCCAACTTTTTTATTGTTGGAAAGTTTTACACATTAGATGCATTTTTGAACAGAATAAAATATTTTTTTTGTGTTGCCATTTTCAGAGAGCCATATTTTTTTCAGTTTTCGGGCGATTGTCTCAGGTAGGGTACAGTTTTTGCGGGACAAGATGACGGTTGAATTGATACCATTTTGGGGTAATTACGCCTTTTTGATCGCCTGCTATTACACTTTTTGTGAGGGAAGAGGGGAAAAAATGGCTATTTTGGCATCGTTTTTAAAAAAAAAAATTTACAGCATTCGCCTGGGGGGCCATCTCATGTAATATTGTTATAGAGCAGGTTGTTACGGACGCAGCGATACCCAATATGTCCAACTTTTTTATTGTTGGAAAGTTTTACACATTAGATGCATTTTTGAACAGAATAAAATATTTTTTTTGTGTTGCCATTTTCAGAGAGCCATATTTTTTTCAGTTTTCAGGCGATTGTCTCAGGTAGGGTACAGTTTTTGCGGGACAAGATGACGGTTGAATTGATACCATTTTGGGGTAATTACGCCTTTTTGATCGCCTGCTATTACACTTTTTGTGAGGGAAGAGGGGAAAAAATGGCTATTTTGGCATAGTTTTTTTTAAAAAATTTTTTACAGCATTCGCCTGGGGGGCCATCTCATGTAATATTTTTATAGAGCGGGTTGTTACGGATGTGGCGATACCTAACATGTTCATGTATTGTGTGTTTTTTTATTTTTAATCAATTTTTTAACTTTTTTTTTAACTTTTTTTTTTCCACTTTCTGGACTCAGATCCACTTGGTTCTTCAAGAACCAGTGGGTCTGGTATTTTACAATACACTGCAGTACACTGTATAGTGTACTGCAGTGTATTTTCTTATAGCCTGTTCAAGCTCCTGCCTTTAGCAGGAGCTTGAACAGGCTTTCATGGCAAGCCAGACCAAAGCGTCTGGTTGCCATGGTAACCATCGGGACGCTGCCACAGCAGAGCAGCGTCCCGATGGAAGGGAGAGGGAGCTTCCTCCCTCTCATCTGCCCACACCATCGGCGCTGCCAGCGCACCGCAGCGCCGATGGGAGAGGGAGGGAGCGCTCCCTCCCTGTTAACCCCTTCCATACAGCGGTCCCTACGGACCGCGGCATGGAAGGGGTTAAACTGCTGACATCGGTGCCAGCACCGATGTCAGCAGTTTCAAGCAGAGTATCAGCTGTATGCTGATACTCTGCTTGAATAACGCTGGGCCAGAAAAATTATTGCGGGCGGCACTTGCGGCAGCCGCCCGCACATTGGAAGTCTCCCCCCCGCCGCCCATCTGCCCACCCATCTGCCCACAGCCAATCAGGGGGGCGGGGGGGACACCCTGACCCCCCCTAACCCCTGACACTCGGCGGGGATTCGCTAGAATAGCGCTATCCCCGCCGAGTACACGGAGCCTGCTGTGAATGGCTGGTCTGAATAGACCAGCCATTCACAGCGATCGCCATTATGGGGGGTGCACGGCACCCCCCGAGGCCTTCACTACGGATGGCTGGCTGTGTCTAACAGCCGCCATCAAAGCATGTTAACCCCGCTGCACTGAGCAGCGGGGGTTAACATGCATGACGTACCGGTACGCCCTGTTGCGCGAAGTACCTCGCGCCCATGACGTACCGGTACGTCCATTGTCGCCAAGGGGTTAAAGGTGCATTAAAGGGGCTGTATGGCCATTAACAATGAAGACTGACTATATACTGCAGTCTTCTTTATTAAATGAAAGGCATCTGTGGGCTAATTGGCTGGAACCTGACCGAAGCATAGCTGCTCCATGTGGCCTAGGAGACTAGAGGGTGTTATATTCCAATATTCAGGGAAATTGGCGCAACTTTGGTTCGGTCCAAATCGATTCAAGCCAGGACCGAACTTTTTGAAAAATTTGGAAAACCTGAACCAAACTGAATCTCGGGTGGGTCGCTCATCTCTACTACCCTGTGATTTTGACATCTTGTTTCATTAATTTCAATAAACTGCATCGCCTCATCATCGTTTTTCTGTTTTACATATTATATTCCACTATGTCCTGCGATGACACTCACATGTATATATCAATTTTTGTGCAGCCCGTGAACAAGGTCCTGGAATTGGACCGAAACATTTGCTAAATCCTATTAAATTCCTAGGTGGTTCAATAAAGTTATATCTTATTGTGATTTTTTATTATTATTATTATTATTATTATTATTATTATTATTATTATTATTTTCTGAATAATGTGTTGACTAGGGAATTGTCACTACCATCTAGCACTAGACAACTTCATGAGTCATAGTGCCAACCAAAACTACTCCCATCTGTACTTATTTTTGGGTATGTGGTCTTTCTATTTATTTTTCGGTCTCTATTCTTGGATTTGAGTCAAATAATTTTAAGTTAGGCTAATGCATTGGAGTCTATGAGAGAAGCGATCACATGATCGCTTGTTCAAGTTCCCTAGCAGAACTTTTAAATAAAAAAAAAGTTTTAAAAAACATTTAAAAAGTATAAAAAAACTAATCCAAACCCTGAATTCAAATCCAAAATTAAAACCCTCTTCCACAAAATTAAAATAAAACAATAAAAAATTAACATCATAGGCATTGCCACAAATGCTTGTACTATTAACATATAACACTATATATCCCAAATGAGGAACAGCGTAATAGAGAAAAAATGGTAGATTTGCCGTTTTTGTTTTTTTTTTGTTGCTTCACCTCACTCAAAAAATGTAATAAAAAGGTATCAAAAAGTCATACACATACCAAAATCAATGAAAAGGACATTGCCCTGCAAAAAATGAGCGCTCACATAGTTCTGTAAACGTAAAAATAAAAAAGGTCAGAATATGGCGATGCAAAGAAAAAAATAGGAATGTGTTATGGAAACAAAAAAATGGAAAAGCATCCATGATAGAAAGGGTTAAAAAATGCTTTGTCATCCCTGTTATTATTCTCTTATTAATTATCCCGGTATTGTGAGATCACTGTATTAATTAACCTTGTACTCTGACATAACTGTATTTATTATCATTGTATTGTGACATCACTGTATTATTAACCTTTTGTTCTGACATCACTGTATTATTATTGTACTATGACATCACTGTATTAATTATTCTTGTACTCTTACATCACTGTACTTATTATCCTTGTAATGTGACATCACTGTAATAATTATTCTTAAACTGTGAAGTCACTGTATTTATTATCCTTGTATTATGAGATTGCTGCATTAATTATCCCTGTACTGAGACATCACTGTATTTATTATCTTTGTATTATGATGAAGTAATTCTTAGTAGTGTTGAGTGACGCAAAGCATTCGAAGTGGAATTCAGCCTGAAGTTTAGGAGAACTTTAATTTGTAATGAATCAGAATTTCCTTGCGTTTCGTGGTAATCCGAAACTTCAGTGATTTCACCTTGCCGGAGCCCATAAGTTTGTATGTATGCCACGGCTTTCTTACAGCTTACCAAGCACAGCGCCATACATTGTATAGTGGTTGTGCCTGGTACCACACTCAGCCCCATTCACTTCAATGTGACTGAGCACGATACCAAGCACAGCCAGGGCCGTATTAGCAACTAGGCACCGGGGGCACGGTGCCTAGGGCAGCAGGTTGCGGGGGGCGGCACCCCGCCAGGAGTATATAACGATTTAAAAAAAACAAAAAACAAAACATCCTGGAATATATATATATATATATATATATATATATATATATATATTTTTTATTTCCGCAGGGGGGGTGCTAGGGTGCTGCTGTCGGGTGTACTAGCGAGCGCATAATGGAAGCGCTCACTAGCCTGCAGGAGGAGGGGGAGTGAAGCGCTGGTAGCGCTGTACAGTACTTACCCCTCCTCCTGCTTGCTCTTCCTGAGGCCGGCGCTCCTGTGTCCTGACTGCCTGCAGCGTCAGGACGTACAGAGCGCCCTCTGACCTGATGCTGCAGGAGGTCAGGTGACTTCAGCGCGGGCCCCTGGAAGAGGAGATAGCGGGGACACAGCCAGGACCGGAGGTAAGTTGTTTTTTTTTTTCCTTGTCTGATCTGAGGTCTGAAGTGGGGGCCAAAAAGGGATCTTAAAAGGTGGGGACAGAATGGGGGGATCTGAAAAGGTGGGGACAGAATGGGGGGGGGATCTGAAAAGATGGGGACAGAATGGGGGGGGATCTGAAAAGGTGGGGACAGAATGGGGGGGATCTGAAAAGGTGGGGACAGAATGGGGGGATCTGAAAAGGTGGGGACAGAATGGGGGATCTGAAATGGTGGGGACAGAATGGGGGGATCTGAAAAGGTGGGGACAGAATGGGGTGATCTGAAATGGTGGGACAGAATGGGGAGGGATCTGAAATGGTGGGACAGAATGGGGGGGTCTGAAATGGTGGGACAGAATGGGGGGGTCTGAAATGGTGGGACAGAATGGGGGGGGGTCTGAAATGGTGGGACAGAATGGGGGGGGGATCTGAAATGGTGGGACGGAATGGGGGGTCTGAAATGGTGGGACAGAATGGGGGGGGATCTGAAATGGTGGGACAGAATGGGGGGGATCTGAAATGGTGGGACGGAATGGGGGGTCTGAAATGGTGGGACAGAATGGGGGGGATCTGAAATGGTGGGACAGAATGGGGGGGGATCTGAAATGGTGGGACACAATGGGGGGGTCTGAAATGGTGGGACAGAATGGGGGGGTCTGAAATGGTGGGACAGAATGGGGGGGATCTGAAATGGTGGGACGGAATGGGGGGTCTGAAATGGTGGGACAGAATGGGGGGATCTGAAATGGTGGGACAGAATGGGGGGATCTGAAATGGTGGGACAGAAATGGGGACCAGAAAGGGGGGTCTAAAATGGGGGCCAGAAAAGGGGTTCTGACATGGGGCCAGAAGGTAGGGGGGGGTCTGACATGGGCCCCAGAAGGAGAGTTCTATATGGGGGCCACAAGAGTATGATATGGGGCCAGAAGGGGGGGGTATGATTGGGAATCTAATTAGGGGTCTGATTAGGGGCCTGAAGGGTCTGACTGGGGGTCTAGAGGGGTCTGATTGAGGGTCTCGAGGTCTGATTGCTGGTCTGGAGGCCTAATGGGGGTCTGGGGGTCTAATGAGGATCTGATAGGGGGTCTGGGGGTCTAATGAGGGGCTGATTGGGGCTTTGGAGGTCTAATGAGGGTCAGATATGGGAGTTTGGAAGTCTAATGGGGGTCTGTAGATGGGGGGGTCTCATCTGGGGTTTGATATGGGGATCTGATCTGAAAGGTAAGGGGGGTACTGTTTTTCTGTGTGGTGCCAGTATTTTCAGGGGGGCTGTTTCTGTAGTATAGTATGGGGGGTGGGCAGGGTGAGATGTGGAGAAGGTGAGAGGATGATGGAAAAGTAGGAAAGTAAGATGTCTGTTTGTTGAACTCTTCAGAGATGAGGCACAGCTGAAAGAAGTCACCATGGCGGTCTGGTCTGACAGAAGAAGAGGAAAGAAAACGTCATCAGAGAAGAGAAGTCACTGGATGTAAGAGGTACATATGTGGCGCTGTATGACCCTGTATGCTCTGTAGTGCTGTATGAAATGTTTTCCAAGTCTGTCTTTGAAGGGGTGGTCTTTTTTTTGTACGAGCGCTGCCTTCTCTGCTCTGTTTACTGCTCTTCACTGCAAATTCTATGGCAAGCAGGTGAACAGAGCAGAGAAAGCAGCTCTCATATGAGCTCTGCTCTCTCTTCAAACAGCTGATCGCCAGGTTGCTGGAGGACCCCAGCCGATCTGATATTGATAACCTATCGTGAGGATAGGTCATTAGTAGTAAAAAGAGGACAACCCCTTCAACAGTAGAACTGAAGGGAAGGGATTAGGTTGAGAATTTGGCATGGGGGGGTGTTTCAATATTTGCCTTGGGCATCAGAAAAGCTAGGTGCACCAGCGGCAGGTGGGGGGGGGGTACAGACTGAGGGTAGTTGAGTGTATGGGGATGGTGGGGTAGTTGGGCAGGGGTTAATTGGCTTGGCAGAGGACCATTTTCAGTATCCAGGGGGTTTGGGGGGAGGATAGGTCACTGTAATAAGTCCAGGAGGAGGCTACTATGGGGGGTGGGGTAACAAGGCTACTATGGGGTTGGGGGGCTACGGAGGAGAGACTACTATGCTACTGTGGGGGGAGGAGTCTACTATGGGGGTGGGGTAACGAGGAGAGGCTACTATGAGGTGGGGGGGTGAGAAGAGGCTACTATGGGGGGTGGGGGTAACGAGGCTACTATGGGGTGGGGGGTTCTAAGGAGAGGCTACTATGCTACTGTGGGGGGAGGAGGCTACTATGGGATGGGGGGACTGAGGAGAGGCTACTATGCTACTATTTGGGGGCGTGGGGGAATGGGTCACGTTGGGGGGGGGCGTCATCACAGAGAGTGCCTAGGGCAGCATGAACCCTAAATACGGCCCTGAGCACAGCCACTATACAATGCACTGAGCTGTGCTTGGTAAGCTGTGAGAAGGTAGTGGCGCTCACAGGAGCACTGGTGCCTTCTCAGACAGATGATCGGCGTGGGTCCCGGGTGGCAGAACACCACCACCAATCAGATACTGATTACCTATCCTGAGGATAGGTCATCAGTATCAAAATCTCGGTAAACCTTTTAAAGACTTGACGCATCCAGGCTACATTACACCTGACTATACACTTTACCATTATGTAGTATCCAGCATTTTTAGTTGTTTTTGAGTATTGAGTTATCTGTAGCTAATATCTTACTTTGCTATTTCCAGTTGTTCCTTGGCTAGCAGTTCCCCTCATAAGTCAATTATTATGCCATATTTTAGAGTAAGGTTCTGGACAGAGTCGCCCCCATCAGGGCAGGTTGCTCTATGGTTAGGCTTTTTAGGGCGCAGTAGCCTCCCTCATCATGTCATCTTAAGGTGTAATAGGACTAGCTATCCTTGTTTTTTGTCAACCAGGAGACCCGACTTTGCCTGCGACCCAAGTCCAGAATAACCATATGCACCACTGATACCATGAACGCTCTACAGTGCAACAATACAAGGACTGCATCACTGGTCATTGCCACAGCATGAAGCAGTAATATACCATCTACGATTACAGTGAGCAAGACCCCATTTTCTTGGGTCTTCAAAACAATGTGGGTCATTTACTAAATGATATAGCCAGTTTTGTGGCATATATCTGTTCGAGATTGTGGCACAAAGGTTATTTGTGCCGCAATCTGCGACTGTTCCCCACTCATGCTAGGTGAAAAATGAAGGCGTGGCGTGGGTGGTGAAGGGGACGTGCTGGGAGGCCAATGTCCTTTATCATTTTGTATGCCTGTTTTAGGCGTAGAAAATTGCATAAATTTAAGCCAGGAAGAAAGCTGGCTTACGTTTAGACTGACAGTGAATGCACCAAAGCTATGTAAAGGCTGGCACCTCAATATGACTTCGGTAGATCCACCACCAGCGCAAACGTCAGCCTTAAAGGGGTATTCCCATCTCACAAAATTAGTTTGTATAGTTATATATAGCCATACCAATATTATTACTAATAGAATGTATTTATATAAAATGTACCGTTTAGAATTTGTATATGTATTGTCCCACACACATCAGTCAGGCCGTTGCCCCCGGTTACGGCCACAGTGGCCATGTAGTAGTGGTGGCCGGCTTGCTCCTTTTCAAACCCGCTCTGAGGTAACTGTTGTATTGTGAACGCACATTGCATGAGCATGCGGAGACACATCTTAAGTAGAGATGAGCGAACGTGCTCGTAACGAGCACTGTAGTGCTCAGATCCCCTGCCTGACTGATGTGTGTGGGACAATGGATATACAAATAGGAAAATCTTCTAAACTATACATTTTATATAAATACATTCTATTAGTAATAATATTGGTATGGCTATATCTAACTATACAAACTACATTTGTGAGATGGGAATACCCCTTTAATAAAAAAAAAAATGATCCCCAATGTGTTTAATGGTACTGTATCTCTAATTGGGTCTATATCGGCCCACAGTGTGGGGGATTACAGTTTATAATAATAGACCCATCACATTGGGTTTTATATATTTTATGAGAGTAATTTGAATTATTTTTGTGTTTTCCTGATTAGGGGCGATCCTTGCTCTTTTATATTATGCACTAATAAAAGTTAGGTTTTAGCATACCCTTTTTTTTGGATTTTTTTGCCTTTAGCCTTTTAAGAGTTCTTGATAACTTTTTTCTCCACCTTTGCCCTCTGTAACCTCAGTTTTCTGTTTTTGGCTGACAGTGCAACCCAGTGCAGGAGCATGAACTAAGGGAGCATAGCTGTACGATGGATAATATATCTCATGTAGCATACATCCATAAGGAACTATGTATTATTCCTTTCTTCAGGACTGGTGATAAATATAAACTTCTTCCTTCCCCCTCAGCCTTGTTCACCATGATCAGTGAACAATGGCTACAATGGCTGTATTTCATTTACCTTGTTACTATCAGGGGCATACCTATAGGGGGTGCAGGGGTAGCAGTTGCTACCGGGCTCAGGAGCCTGAGGAGGCCCAAAGACTCTTGTGCTGCATAAGAAGACACAGGTATTAAAGAAACTGCATGCTGGTCAAGTTACACCTCTGGTTCTGGAGGGAAGGGGTTAGGTCAAGAATTTGGCATGGGGGGTTGTCATTTCAATTTTTTCCTCAGGTAACATGAAGGCTATGTGCTTCCCCGCCCCTGGCCACAAAGCACTGAGGGAAGGAGGGCCCAAGCTGAACTCTTGCTCCAGGGCCCATGAGTCTTTAGCTACGCCCCAGGTTACTATTAGTATATTTACTGCTAGTATATTGAAATGTATTAAAGAGGTTGTCCAGGATTTTGATATTAATGGCCTATGTATACTCAGGCTAGGTCATCAATATCTGATGAGTGGGTGTCCAACTCCAGGCATCCCCACAATCAGCTGTTTGAAGAGAGGATGTTGTGTGCATGAGCGTTGCGTACTCTTCCTAGGGCAGTGACATCACATTCATCGTTCACATTAACTATGTGCATCTCAGTACCATAAAAGTGAACTGGCCAGGGCTGCAATACCAACCACAGCCACTTTACAATGTACCGCGCTCTTCTTGGTATGTGGTGAGGAGGTACCACAGCTTTTTCAAACAGCTGATCGTGGGCATGACAGGAGTTGGAACCCACCAATCAGATATTGATGACCTATCCTAACGAGAGACCTCCAATATCAAAATCCCAGGCAACCTCTTTAAATATATTGCTCCTTCCTTCCAGTCAATAATCTCAAGATGTCAGTGTAACCTGTATAGAAAGGGTTTATACAGGTTGACACTAGAAATAAAAGAATGGGAAGAAGAGAAAACATTCTGGATGTTGACTTTAATGTTCCTCTGTGGGATAAGCCCTACACCTCACTAACAAATGGTTGTGTTAGGAGGAAGCCGGTGTTATTTTTGCGAGTTACATGGGAGCGACCTGTCATGAAGATATAGAGGGCAAACAGAGCTCCCTGCAGAGACAGTGAGTGACAGAGGCAGCTGCAGAGGACCAGGCATTCTCACTAGCAGGGAATGCAGCCCTCCCCCTCATCCTTTCACTTGCATGCTCCCACACTGCTTTATCACCTTGCAAGACACCAAAAGGAGATGCAAAGGGGATAGTTAACCATTGCATGGACGTGATGTTGGTATCACTGGCCATAAGGCTAAGGAAGATAAAGGATCAGAATTTTTTTCTGATTAGCATGAAATACTTTTTCATTCATGTGTTTCTTAAAAAAAATTTGACCTAGTTTTTTATCTTTAAATTTTTTTATTTAATATCTTAGTCATATTTGAAATCACTACGGTTGGCCATACAGCTTAGAATGCAAGTTTAGGACAATCATCTCCTTGCTGCGTTTACATGTAAATTATCCTTGAGACAGAGATAAGTAGCTACCTGACACCTCGAGTTCTGCTTATCACCTGGAGAACAAGGGAATAAAATCAAAAACGCCTTCATCTGTTTTTCTGAAGCACCAAAATAGTGAGCAGCACTTTACAGTGCGCAGGTTTCACGTACAAAGACAATCAGACATTACTGGTAGAGATGAGCAAATTATTCAAAACTTCTATTCGGCTGTTTCGCTAAATTTTACAAAACATTTGCCTCGTGACGAATTAGGCTACTTTCACATCTACGTTTTTGCTGGATTCATCATGGATCAGCAAAAACGCTTCCATCATGATAATACAACCGTCTGCGTTCGTTATGAATGGATCCGGTTGTATTATCTCTAAAATGACCAAGACGGATCCATCTCTAAAACTATTGTAAGTCAATGGGTGCATCTCAAGACGCACTCAAAAATATTATTTGCAGCGCTATTCTCTGCGATGGGAGTGCAATGAAACACCATTGCATACCTCTCAACTTTGCAAAGAGACAAAGAGGGACATATTTGCCACTGCAAATTTTTTCAGCACTAGGCCACGCTCCTAACTCCACCCACTATAAGCTAATCTCTCCCAGTCCCCTTACTGCACGGGGATAATAAACACAGTGATGACTCCGTACAGGGATAATAAACACAGTGATGTCACCGTACAGGGATAATAAACACAGTGATGTCACCGTACAGGGATAATAAACACAGTGATGTCACCGTACAGGGATAATAAACACAGTGATGTCACAGTACAGGGAAAATAAACACTGTGATGCCACAGTACAGGTTAGGGTGGCCAGACGTCCGGTTTTAGGCCGGACAGTCAGGTTTTTAAACTTCTGGTCCTCCGTCCAGCGCAAGGCCAGGACGGACGGCCAGAAGTCCGCCTTTTTCCAGTTAAGGGGGCACCCTGCCAGAGCGCCCCCTTAATGGCCCGCCTGTACAGCGTCTTGTGCCCCCCCCTCAGACCTCAGATCAGCCCACCCAGCCACTTTAAAAAAAACATACTTACCTGTCATTCGCGATGCGCTGCCGCTGCCATCAGGTTCCGCGCACCACTGTCTTCCCTGCCGGCGCGCACTATGACCTGACGCAGCGTCATGTCATAGTGTGCGCCGGCAGGGAAGACAGTGGAGCGGGGAACCTGATGGCAGCGGCAGCGCAGAACAGGTAAGTATGTTTTTTTTAAGTGGCTGGGTGGGCTGATCTGAGGTCTGAGGGGGGCACAAGATGTTGATCTGAGGTCTGATGGGTGCACAAGAAGCTGATCTGAGGTCTGATGGGGGTACAAGATGCTGATCTGAGGTCTGATGGGGGCACAAGACGCTGACCTGAGGTCTGATGGGGGCACAAGACGCTGATCTGAGGTCTGATGGGGGCACAAGACGCTGACCTGAGGTCTGATGGGGGCACATTGTGTTGATCTGAGGTCTGATGGGGGCACATTGTGTTGATCTGAGGTCTGATGGGGGCACATTGTGTTGATCTGAGGTCTGATGGGGGCACAAGATGTTGATCTGAGGTCTGATGGGGGCACAAGACGCTGATCTGAGGTCTGATGGGGGCACAAGATGTTGATCTGAGGTCTGATGGGGGCACAAGACGCTGATCTGAGGTCTGATGGGGGCACAAGACGCTGATCTGAGGTCTGATGGGGGCACAAGACGCTGATCTGAGGTCTGATGGGGGCACAAGACGCTGATCTGAGGTCTGATGGGGGCACAAGATGTTGATCTGAGGTCTGATGGGGTCACAAGACGCTGATCTGAGGTCTGATGGGAGCACAAGACGCTGATCTGAGGTCTGATGGGGGCACAAGACGCTGACCTGAGGTCTGATGGGGGCACAAGACGCTGATCTGAGGTCTGATGGGGGCACAAGATGCTGATCTGAGGTTTGATGGGGGCACAAGATGTTGATCTGAGGTCTGAGGGGGGGCACAAGACGCTGGTCTGAGGGGGGCACAAGACCCTGATCTGAGGTCTGATGGGGGCACAAGACGCTGACCTGAGGTCTGATGGGGGCACAAGACGCTGATCTGGGGTCTGATGGGGGCACAAGATGTTAATCTGAGGTCTGAGGGGGGGCACAAGACCCTGATCTGAGGTCTGATGGGGGCACAAGACGCTGACCTGAGGTCTGATGGGGGCACAAGACGCTGACCTGAGGTCTGATGGGGCATTTTATACTGCACACATTATGGGGGCATTTTATACTGGCACCTTATGTCAGGCACCATGGGGACAAGGGGAGGAGCACTATGGGGGCACTATATAGGAGTATTTTATACTGGCATAAATTATAGGGAAATATGTAGCTCAACTGGGGGCACTAAGATTTTTTTTGGGCACACAGTGGGCATTGGCACACATTATGAGGGCATTATGGGGACATTGACTCTACTGGTGGCACTAATTATTTCTATTGGGACTTTGGGGAGCACTATTATTGTAGGGGCACCCTGTCACGCTATCAGCTCAGCACAGTTATTTTTGGGGAACATTTTGGTTACACTTTAGTAGCAAAGTTATTTTTTTTAGAGCACTGTGTGCCAATAATTACTAAAGGAAGTACTATCTGTGGAGCACAGAGCTTAAGTATTGGGGGGGGGGGCAGGATGGGGTGTTCAAGAAGGTGGGAGAATGATGGAAAAGTAGGAAACTAAGATGTCTGTCTGTCAAATTCAGCAGAGAGAAGAGATGGCTGAAAGAAATCATCATGGCGGTCTGGTCTGAATGGAGAAGATTGAGGACACAGAATGTCTACATCAAATAAGACGTCACTGGATGTAAGAGGTATGTGGCGCTGTATTAGGCTACTTTCACATCTGACTCCGGCACTGCTGGATACAGAATACCCGCCGGCCAGTAAAACGGCAGCGGTAAAGCAGTGCAGTGTGTAATTGTGAACAGAAGAACCCTTGCCCTTGCCGGGCTGCCTGGGTGAAATTAAATACCTCCCCCGTACTGGGACAGCGGGACAGCCACTGCAATCCGGTGAAATTAAGGGTACATCTGGGTTCAACTCTGAACCCTGACAACCCCTTTAAGGTTTTCCTCTCTTTTTTTTTTTTTCTTTTGCCGGGCACTTACTGGGAGAGGGGCGTGGTTTATAAGGTTGGGGGTGTGGTTTGGCAGGTTGGGGGTGTGGCCTAAAATGTCCTCCTTTTTGGGATGAAGCAGATGGCCACCCTAGTACAGGGATAATAAACACAGCGATGTCACAGTACAGGGATAATAAACCCAGTGATGTCACAGTACAGAGATAATAAACACTGTGATGTCACCATACAGGGATAATAAACACAGTGATGTCACCGTACAGGGATAATAAACACAGTGATGTCAACGTACAGGGATAATAAACACAGTGATGTCACCGTACAGGGATAATAAACACATTGATGTCAAAGTACAGGGATAATAAACACTGTGATGTCACCGTACAGGGATAGTAAACACAGTGATGTCACAGTACAGAGATAATAAACACAGTGATGCCACAGTACAGGGATAATAAACACAGTGATGTCCCCTCACAGAAAGTTAAAAAAAAAAT
This sequence comes from Rhinella marina, assembly GCA_900303285.1. Classification (NCBI taxonomy): domain Eukaryota; kingdom Metazoa; phylum Chordata; class Amphibia; order Anura; family Bufonidae; genus Rhinella; species Rhinella marina. The sequence goes on from ONZH01025020.1 coordinate 18,584, forward strand.
AAAAACCTTATACTTACCTTTTCCCTAGCAGAAGAATCACCAGCAGGAGTTCTTTGTCTCTCTTCTAGAGGGGGCGGAGCCTATGCTGACTGACGGCCCGCTGGCCTGCCCCCCACCCAGACATGAGGCACAGATGAAGGTGTGGAGAGAGCTGCAGGGGGGGATGGGGGGAGGATGAAAGAAGCAGGCAGCCGATTCCGGCTGTCTGCTTCTTCTTGCAACAGGCAACTGACAGCTGCCAGAGACCGGGAAATACCTCCCCCGTATCGGGACAGCGGGACAGCCACTGCAATCCGGGACTGTTCCGCTGGATCCGGGACGGTTGGAAGGTATGCAATGGAATGCATTCTGATGCACTCCGTTCCCTTCAGTTCAGCTTTGTCCCCATTGACAGATCTCAATAGCGGAAAGGGAAATCGCAGATGTGAAAGTAGCCTTACTTCGTCACAAAGCGCATTGCTTTGTAAGTAGTGGGTGCAATGACAGGGAGCGGCGATTGCGCCACTCCCCATCATTGAGCCCTTCAGATGTCATATTCATACATGATCGCAGCATTTCATATAAATAACAGAGTATGAAATTAAAGAAAAAATCATACTTACCTGATCCATTTGCTCGTGATGCGCCGGCTGCTGCCATCTTACTTGAAGATCTGGCGCAAAATTTCTTAAAACTGTAAGTAGGGAATAAACTTAATTGCCTGGGGTCAGGGGGGTCCAATGGGTCTGGACACCCCAACACCACCTATAAGCAGTCAGATTTTTTTTTCCCAGTCAGGGCCACACTGCCTATTAGGTGAGGGTGGTGCGGCCCAGCGATACAGATGGATGCTGCAGCGGGGTAGGGGAGAGGTGTCTCCCTTCTCCATTCCTCCGATAGGCAGCATACAGCGCTCGACACAGGCCGGAAAAGGCCTGCATTGCATCGATGACAGCTGCATGGAGGTAAGTTTAGTGTTTTTTGTTGTTTTTTTAAGTTGGCACAATGCAGAAGATGAGCACTATGGGGGCATCTAGGGGCAGTAAGAAGGGGCATTTTTTTACTGGCTCAATTATGGGGGGCACTATGGAGAAGGGGGAGTGGAGAACTATGGGGGCATCTACTGAGGGCACTAAGAAGGGGCATTTATACTGGCACATTTTGGGGAGCACTATGGGAAGGGTGAGAGAATCACTAAAGGGGCATTTGCTGGGGGCACTAAGATAGGGTATTTATACTGCCACATTATGGGAGGCAGTATGGGGAAAGGGGAGAGGAGCACTATAGGGGCATCTACAGGTGGTACTAAGAAGGAGTATTTTATACTGCCCCATTATGGGGGACACTATGGGCATCTACTGGGGACACTATATTATTTTATACTGGGCATTTTATACTGGGACACATTATGGGGGTACTATGGGGAAGAGGGAAAGATGAGCACCATGGGGTCATTTACTGGGAGCACTATATAGGAGCATTTCATACTGGAACATTATGAGGCACTTTGAGGAAGGGATGAGAGGGGCAGTATGGGGGCATTTACTGGGGGCACTATGGAGACATTAGCTCAACTGCGGGCACTAAGAGAGGGAATTTTTTGCACTTTTTACAGGGGCATTTTATTCCACTCTACTGTCACATTATAAGGGGAATTAATACTATTAGGGGCATTATGGTCAGCTTTACTTTACTGGGGGGCTATGGGGAACATGATTACTAGTATGGAGACTATGGGGGCAATATTACTACTAAGTGTGCTCTGGCAGAGAATTAGGGGTGGTAGGCAGAGATGAGGCGAGAAATGTGGAGGGGTGCAGCATGGTGGAGAGTACAGAGTGCGAAGTATAAATTGCATTCTATACTGTATGGGCACATACTGTACATGGGCACCTGTATACCTGTTGTACAGATAGATAGGCCTGGCTGCTGTGTTCAGGATAGCTTTGGGAGGGGACAGTTTAGTGAGGCGAATACTGATTAATGATGAGTTATATCAAGACAATGCATTAGGCATCTGGGCAACAATTAAGGAGGTTTTCTGAGATCTGAGTGAATTTCAGAACAAACCTTTAATGTGCTCCATGTTGGAAAATAAACATTTTAAATATAATATTTACAGTCTTGGAAAAATAATATTTTCACCTTTGTAAGCCGTGTACCGGGGTGGGCTCCCCAGGATACAGCGAAGTCACAGACAAGTAAGGAGACTCCAACTCAGATTGACAAAAACAAGATTTTACTAAGTATTTAACGTTTGTAGGAAGGAAATACCCCAAGCATATATACATACACTCAGCTAGAGGCTGAGGCACTTGTGTTACACAGCACGGTGCTCTATCAGTGTGTGCCCAGGCTTCTCCACAGTTTTGCCTATCTGCAGGTTATAGTAACCCAGCAGCTATACCTTTTAATACCCTAATCTCCACGAACAATTCTGTAAGTGCGGTTCAGGAGCGCCGGCGGTATAACACAAATGCTTACAAACTTAACCAATCAACACTAAACCTCAGAAAGAGTATAACTAGTTGTTTGCCACAGTAAACCCCACTTCTGTAGCAAGGTAGCTTGCAGCCTGCAAACCACCTGTCTAATCTTCAGGCTTTTACCCAGTAGCTACTGAATTGGCGCCAATAACATAATGCGGTGCGTGCAGGGTTACCCACTGTGTCTGCACAGTGGGCCTCAGTTCTTTCACTGACCCGGGTCCGTTGGGTACCTTAACTTTTAGAAGTATCTGGTAGAGGATCTCATCCGGCAACCACGCAGTCTCACTGACGCTTCCACTTGTCCTCTCTGCAGGGCTCCTGATGGTAGTTCTTCTAGTCTGTAATATTGCAACAGTCTCTGTTCCAGATCTCCTTGCAGAGTCTTGCTCCCTTAGGGAATATTCTCACTTGTGGATCACACTAGGAAACACAGACAGTAGCTCTTTCTCCTCTGCCTCTTTGCAGCACCCTCTCAAGATGGCTGCCACACACTTCTCCAGTCTGAAGCTCCACCTCCGCCGAACAGGTTCTCTTGGTCATTGCTCCAGGGAGCTATAGTCTTTCCTGTGGTAAACAGTGACATCTTGTGGCCAAAAATGAAATGTCAGTTTAATAACAACTATATTTACAGGAACAGGTGCATTCACCGAATGGAGGCTGTTTCACCACCTTACACCTTCTCAACCCCCTTCTTGATCACACGATTGTGGCACCCAATCCTAACAAGGTCCTGTGGTATGGGTTTCATTATTCTGTACTGAATTTCCTGGTGGTGTACATTCTTTGCACCACATTTATGAAATGTTTAATTTAATTTCTTTTAATCAACCATGAAGGGGGTGTAACTTACTGGAAATGGAGCATGACTTATGGATAGATGCAATGGGGTAATGTATATAAGGCTTTGCTCCAGAAAAGAGGAATGTTTTTGTTATGGCAGTGGGTGTGGACCCACTGTCCCAGCCAACCGTTTTGACTATGGGCTAATTCTAAAGGCGTTAACCTAGCAGTCCCCAATATTCACCCATTAACCCCTATACAAGGATCTGGAATTTGCTGTGGGGGAGCCACCAGGCCACTACCTCCTGATATAGTCCTGGTGTTGACAGGCTGACCCATGGGGGTCAAAGACAAAGGTATGCAGGCAATAAGCATAGTCTCAATACAGGCCAAGGTCGGGGCAGGCAGATAAGGAGCAATACGAGGAACAAGCAAAGTTCAGGACAGATGGCGTGGAATCAGAATTGGTTGTCAGGCTAGAGTTTAGTGCATAGGTAGTCAAACAGGATATAGCACCTTCGCTGGTATACTGGACACTAGAAACGTAAAGCTCATGTTGGGGTGGCCAATAATAGGCTGAGGAAGGATTTGGAAGTGCGTGCACTGGCCCTTTAAGAGGCTAGGAGCGTGCACATGCGCCCTATAAGACACCAGGAGATCCCATCAAGAGGCAAGGTATGCAGGCCACAGCCTGCCAAAGACACTATGTACTGGCATCCGAGAGATCCGCCAGCTAGGAGATGAGCAGGACTAGACTAGAAGAGGGCCACATATGTGAGTAGCTGGTTCCGTGGCTGCAGAAAACAGCTGGGTAACAGTGGGTATCAGTTTTTGGTTGTTTTGTCGATGGAGCAGCTTTTGCAACAAATTTATGAAAGTATTTAATACATTTTTAGAGGCCAACATTTTTTATTTAAATAGGACAGCAGAAATGCTTTATGAGCGGAGTTACATTTTTAGCCAGATTTATAATTTGTGATTTTATTTAAAGAAATAATGTGGTAATGCATCAAGAGGCGATTTTTTTTATAGATTTTTTTTTTGTGACAAATTTACATGCACCATTTGTTAAATTTGTTGTATGAATTACCTAGTGGTTTTTCAGTCTAAAGTCAAATCTTATTTATTAGGGCCCATACAGATGGCCTAGTGCTTTGCGGATCCGCAAAACACGGATACCGGCCGTGTGCATTTCATAACCATAATAGAAAATGTCTATTCTTGTCCGCGGACAAGAATAGGACATGCTGTATCTTTTCTGTGGAGCCGCGGAACGGAACTACGGGTGCGGACACCAGACGGTGTGCTGCCCGCATCTTTTGTGGCTACATTGAAATAAATGGGTCCACACCCATTCCGCAAAATTGTGGAACTGATGTGGACTCATTCATACAGTCGTCTGAATGAGCCTTTAGAAAGATGCCGTCAGTTTTTACTGTACCAGGGGACTGGATTACACTTTCAACTTTTTGAAAATTATAGTCTGGTTAAAAGTGTAGCTCACCCACAAAATATCCATCTGCACCATTGTAAGTGTAAACTGCCAGTCATGCCACAATTCACACAAAAAAAGTCACAAACACTTCATAAATTTGTTGCAAATGCCTACTCCACCGCCAAAGCAGGCAAAACACTGCATTTTTCTGGAGCAGCGCATTTCATGAATCGCCCCCAAAACAGTGTAAATCTCATATCCTCTAGTGGAGCAGAATGTGATGATACCTTCAATAAATTACAGTAGACCGTGGACTGAAAAATTGCTAGGTAATTCAGGCAGCAAATGTAATATAAGTGGCATGTGACATTTGTCAAAATGGCTTAAAAACAGCAGATACTCCAAAAAGTGACTTCAAATATTGCTGTCATAATACATTACCACTTTAGGATAAACAGTTTAAAGGTGCAACTGATTTATCATCCGCCATCAGAAAATTGATAAATGTGGTGCAATTTTAGATTGTCTAGTCTAAAGTGATAATTCATATGAAAATAATATTTGAAGCCAGTTTTTGCTTCAGTCTACAGTGGCATATTTTGCAATAAATTCATCAAAAGATACACATTGTCTGTTAGATTTTACAAATCTTTAAACCTTAAAGTTTCATGTAAAATGAAACTCCAGGTTTTGCATGCTACCCCTCATCCTTTCAACTGGACTGACTTTGCTACTTTTTTGGGACTTTTTTTTTTTAAAAAAAAGCTACTGTATCTGGAGTCAAACTGATTACTATAGCAAATCATGCCCATTTTGCCACCCACTTTTCAAAAGTGGCGAGTGTGGTGTAAAACAACAAAGCATTGAACATGTCAGTGCAAATTGGCACTTGTTATAAAAAAACAGGTATAGAACTTTGATACATTACCCCCTATCTTTACACTGCCTAAAAAATATATAGTCATTTATTGGGGAAAAAAAATGCCTTAACAGGATTTGATGCAGTTTTTTTTTAGTCAAAACCAGAAATGGATCCAGCAGGAAAGAGAACTATAAGTCTTTCTTTTATATGCTTTCCTTTTGAATCAACTGCTCAAAAATGCATAAAAACAACCATTTGTAATGCACTTTTTCACACAATGTACTCAGAAACACAGCTTGTTATGTGGGCAAGAGGAGTCAGTGGCTGTTATCTATCTGCTCACTCCTTAACATCCACAAGTGTCAATTTTCATAGGGAGTCAATCAACTTTTCTGTTTTAGTTAGATTCAAGTACAGGACCCTTGAACTACAAGGCAATACTGCTAATAACGCGGCCACCATCACTACAGTGTTACTGTGTGAAACTACTCAGTTGCCAAATCTTGCCTAAAAAGCATCATCTTTAAAATGGGGAATTGAACATTGGAGCCAACACATACTCACACAACCTTTATTCGCATGTATTATATTGAACCATCTACTTCCAGTGGACTCAACTATTTGCAGACTTAAATATTGTACAAAAAGTTAATTGCAACCCATACAAAAAGTTATTTTTTGCTTAGAACTTTGTATTTGGTTCAAGCATTTTTACAAGTGACTGTATGGTCATAAATCAAGTTTAACCTGACTTCATTCCATAGTTCTTAAGGCAGCCAATTTCTAAGTCATGCCAAAAAGACTGAGGACTAAGGAACGGTGGTGAACAGGACGTCCAGGACAAGTCATAGACTATTCCCCACATAATAAGACCAGTCTTCTATGTTTTGTTTTCAGTGCTTAAATCGCGCTCTATAAAGTCAACAAGTCAAAGTGTTAGCGGAGTAGTAACTTTCACTGAGCAAATAGATGGATTAGCATTGAGTTATTTAAGGGAAACCAAAGTGTATGTTTTGTTGAGTGGAAAGTATATGATGAAAGTACCCGGCGATTGTTAGTTTTTCTTGTGGTTTTAAGGCTCCTGTTCACAATCACACCTCATAATCCATTCTTATTTTACCAAAGAAAACTCCATGGAGCATAAAATGGCTAAATATAGAACCAAGCTGTATATTGTCAAAAAATGATGTGGACTGTAATTTTTGACATTTTAATTAAGACTAATAACTAAACCATGAGCACACTTTCATTTGATGTCATCTTGGTACTTTAAGACTATGAATATATGAATTCTCCCCATATGAGTTCTCCGGGAATAATAGCACTGTTCTAGACATGATCTTAGGGTCCAGCCACATAGTTTGGTTTCCGCTTGCAATTTTGGAAGCCTAAACCAGGAGTGACTTCAAAAGAGAGGACAAGTCATATCTGTTCTTTGTATTTTCTCTCCTTTTATGATCCACTCCTGATTTTGGCTTTCAAAACTGCAGAAACCTAACCATGTGGCCATACCCTTACTATATCATATAATCATGGCTTCATGGTAGGAAACTATGTAAGTCTTGTCCACAGACATAGGATACATCCTTTGATTTCTATATATCAATATGGTAGAAATGTTTCTAAAGAAATAGCGCCTTCACTTCCTGAAACCACCATTTCTGAGATCAACATGTTAACATGGACTATGGGAGATTTATCAAAGCTAGTGGAACTCCACTTAGTCCACTTCTCATTTCCAAAGAGCTTGTGAAAGATTAAAGGTGGAATCTGACATGTACATGTTTACATCCGGATGGCTATCGACATGTACTGCTCCAGCCAATGGTTGGCCTCAGAGGTGAGATGCTGCTTGTGGCCACATCACCACTGAAGCCATTAATTTGCTTTAGAAATGCATGTGATCACGCCTATAGCCATCCGATGTAAACAGTGCCGGGACTGGAAGATGGAAAAGTGGAGGCAGCCTAGACCACTGTAAAGGCATGCAATAGTTAAGTATGAATCTTCTTCTTCAGGAAGCAGGCCAGGGGAATTACTTAAAATATAATTATAACCAGAAAACCCTCTTTAAAGGGGTTGTGCAATGTCAGGATACTGATGACCTGTCGTCAGGATAGAGGGAAAAAAATACAATGCAACAGCACTCTGCAAACCAAATAAAGTACAAAAATGCCATAGTAATAGAAAGTATTCAGGTACTAATGTTTTGCTTATTTAGTAAATTTGAGATTCTTGGCATATTTTGTACAAAATTATTTGGGCCCATCTGCCAAACGTCAAGGCGATCTCTGTAAGACGTGAACCTAACACTAAATGCTACCTTTTATGTGCCATAACAGCCCAAATAATTTTGTACAAAATTTATTTGCCAAGAATCTCAAATTTACTAAATAAGCAAAACATTAGCACCTGAATACTTTCTTTGTGTATTTAGCCATGGCAGCATGCACCTGCACACTGGGATGTGCTGACTGACCCCCTTTTTTTTTTGCTGTCCTCAGGATAGGTCATCAATATTAGATGGGTGGGGGTCCGACTCCTGGCACCCCATATGATCAGATGTTTGAAGAGGCTGTGGTGTTCTTCTATGTTTACCTGCACGGCATCTAGCTTGCAGCGTTGGTGTTATGTAATTAGACTTCAGAAGGCAGAAGTTGTAGTTAGGTGGTGCAGTGGTCATGTTCATGGCAGGCAGAATACAGTTAGCAACAGAAGACAGGCAAAGGTCAGGGCATGCAACAGACAAATGGACGAAGTCAATATGCAAACCCGAAGCAGAGATATAAACCCCTTAAGCAGAACACTGAAGTCAAATGGACCTTGTTGTTTAAGCCCAAAGTGGAGGGGAAGGGTCCAATGAGGTCCCTGTGGATTGGCCTTTGGCTAGAAAACTTGAAACTAAACATGCAAGCCAGTGGCGGAACTAGAAATGACGCCCCCCCCTCCCCCCAAACAACTCAACCTCATCCTTCTGTGTATCCCCCGCTCCTGCATCTAGTCAAGATCCAAGATCTCTCTCTTAGACCAAGGCAGGCAGATGATCCATCCATTTCCTACAGTGTCACTGTATATAAAATAATTGTATAATACTGTTGAGGAGATCCTGACAATAAAACCTTTTAGTCCTCATCCTGAGTAGGCCCCTTCTGCGCACAGGCCCCAAAGCAGCTGCTTCCCTTGCTTCCCCTATAGCTACACCCCTGATGCAAGCCCCAGCACAGTGTTACAACGCAGGAGATCAGCAAGGGCCAGGAGGAAGACAACTGACCCCATTGTAGGTAGGTTTACATATCGTGGAAATAGATGACCTTACCACTTTTCTGTTGCCCTAGCTTTGATAAATTTCCCCATTGTATTGTGCGCTACAGGGGGTACTCTTTGAAGAGACACAGTAGTGTATGGAGAGTTGGGTTACGTTTATCATAGTCATGAAGCACCTCCATTTATGTATGGGTGATACACTAAATTATTAGATTCAACCAATGAAATGCCACTATTCTACTTATAAAAACTTCAGAAGCAGTGGTCTCCAAAAGATATCTAACCAGAGCAATAAGTGGCATCTACTAAAATTAATCTTGGATGCCTACAGAAGGTATCACTTTGTTGTCCTCCCGTTATGATAAAACAGGGTAGTGAAGCCCTCTATTTCTTCACTAAAGTGGATCATGGTCCTTAGAGCACGGCATACTCTATATATGTTTGTCTATTGCATCCATGTTTGATAATATCCTCATAGCACTAGCTGTGGTCTACATTGAGTATGTCATGTGTATGGACTTTGAGATTTTAAAACTCGACCTTTGATGTTTTCTCCTAAATCTTTCATTATTATTGAATAATAATAATAATAATAATAATACCTAGCCATATGCCTAGTTTGAATATAAAAATAAAAAACAATAAAAAAATAAACATACTAGGTTTTGCTGCATCCAAAAATGCCCAAGCTATTAAAATATAACTTCTTTTCCTGCACTGTGAATGACGTAGCCACATGCCATTTTTGCTCACCTTGTCCCCTCAAAAAATAAAATCTACAGTTTGCCCTGCAAAACACAAGCCCACATACAGCTCTGCAGACTTATTTTTTTTTTACTTACTTAGGGTATCGTTGATCCCGGTGACATGCACACAAACTTATTTTCTTTCTATGTCCGTTGCGTTTTTTTGTGAACTGTATGCGGAACCATTTATTTCAATGGGTCCGCAAAAAAACACAAAAAAACGGAAATTACTCAGTGTGCATTCCGTATGACTGTATTTCTATTCTGTAAAAAAATTAGAACATGTCCTATTATTGTCTGCATTACAGACAAGGATAGGACTGTTCTATTAGGGGCCAGCTATTCCATTACGTAAAATACGGATTGCAAACGGATGTCATCCGTTTTTTGAAGACAGCAAAATACATAAGGTCGTGTGCATGAGCCCTAAGAGTGTGACCACATCTGAGCATACAAAATGTGATCGACACTCTACAATCATGAAAAATTATCCACAATATATAACAATAATTTACTACTCATATGAGCAGCAAACAGAGAGGAATTCCAGGTATGAGATTCTTTGAAAGAAAAGCCTCCTTGCTGGATTTTAAAGTAACCTAGACATTACCTACCACCGTTTTTCTAGTAATTACAGAATTTCCTCTCCAGACATCCTGCATATAAGACAAAGTAGGAAGTATACACTCAGGAATAAGCTCCAGTTCACATATTATGGAAATAGCATATATCAATAAAGTAATTCATACAGGCAGACATCTGGAGTTATTCTACCATTATGGACAAATAACAAGCATATTCTGTCATTAGCCTGTAAGAAGATAAATAGTGAGGTTTGCCATTCGCCTGTAATAGGGATTTTCTGGGTATATGCAATTTTTAAGCTAAGTACTGACATGTTGCAGGAAGTTATCCCTTCAAATTTGATGAAGTTGTGGACAAATTGCAATAGGATACGCTGTACTGGTCAATGCACACCTACTTTGGAAATGTGACTGTTCCTTAATTTATCGTAATAGAGCCCCAGGGATCAAGGTCATTTTAAAGGGCAAAGTGATTTAAAATGTACACAGACTGCACATTTCTGCTGCAAACGCATTAAGTTGTATTACAAACACCATAGCATATAGTTATATCACCAGGCTTAACAGTGACAAACCTTTCCCCATATAATACATATGTGAGAAAAATACATAGCTCAATACAAACTTCTTTTAGAGTTCCTTTACACAAAGATTTGGTCATGGCATTTTTTGTCTTCCTTCATTAGTGTTTTTTGCACCCTTTTTGGCATTTTTGCCTGTATAGTGTGTTTTAGCACCTGGGTGTTTTTTATTGCATATTTAATTGCATATATTACAGATTTCTTATTTGTATGCCTGCCATTTATTATATAAGAAAGTATGTACCCACCGTAATATCTCTTTCTCTGTAGAGCTGCATAGGGAAAAAAAACACCATGCAAAAAGGTCCATACACACTGCACTGTTTGAAGCTTTAAGAAACAAAAAAGTAAATAAATAAAGCAAAACAATGGAGGTCTATGGGAGAAAAACACCACCGCCAGAGCATGGTGTTGTTTCAAAAAAAAGCCAAGCCTCAACACAAAAAGTGCACCTAAAGGGTGAAAAACCACCACTACAAAAAGACATCCGTTCATCCCGCTATTCATATTTTCCACAGACTTCCATTTAACATCTGGAACAGGGTGTTTTGCCTGAAAATGCAGGAAAAACTAAGAAGCTCTCAAAAGTGGCAGAACAAAAATATGTGTGAATTCACACTGGGGGTTATCATCTGAAGGACAAAGCTCATAAGCTTATTGGATAAACATTTTTAATATTTTAAATAAAAATAAATAAATAAATAAATAATGTAATACTATTTAAGGCTGTGTTTCTTGCAGGCCAATTTTTTTAATTTATTTTAGGATTAATTTTAGGGTAATAACATTCAATTTAGATTAACACAAAATTTAAAAAAAAAACTATTCAGCATTTTTTAACACCATATTTTTTATTGTACCATACTGTAGTTAGAAGTATATGCCTTACTGTTCATGCATACACCCTGACACATGGCATTTTAGGGGGAAAAGTTACACAGATCAACACTTGGAGAATTTTTGTTATCGAAAAAGCAAATATTAAAAGCAAAAAAAAAAGTCATTAGGGTGAATCTTTCCCAATACAGTAGGGAAAAAAGTATTTTTCAGCCACCAATTGTGCAAGTTCTCCCACTTAAAAAGATGAGAGGGGCCTGTAATTGACATCATAGGTACCCTCAACTATGAGAGACAAAATAAGAAAACAAATCCAGAAAATCACATTGTCTGATTTTTAAAGAATTTATTTGCAAATTATGGTGGAAAGTAAGTATTTGGTCACCTACAAACAAGCAAGATTTTTGGCTCTCACAGACCTGTAACTTCTTCTTTAAGAGGCTCCTCTGTCCTCCACTCATTACCTGTAGTAATGGCACCTGTTTGAACTTGTTATCAGTATAAAAGACACCTGTCCACAACCTCAAACAGTCACACTCCAAACTCCACTATGGTGAAGACCAAAGTGCTGTCGAAGGACACCAGAAACAAAATTGCAGACCTGCACCAGGCTGGTAAGACGGAATCTGCAATAGGCAAGCAGCTTGGTGCGAAGAAATCAACTGTGGGAGCAAAATTTAGAAAATGGAAGACATACAAGACCCCTGATAATCTCCCTCGATCAAGGGCTCCATGCAAGATCTCACCCCATGGGGTCAAAATGATCACAAGAACTGTGAGCAAAAATCCCAGAACCACACGGGGAGACCTAGTGAATGACCTGCAGAAAGCTGGGACCAACGTAACAAAGGCTACCGTCAGTAACAAACTACGCCGCCAGGGACTCAGATCCTGCAGTGCCAGACGTGTCCCCCTGCTTAAGCCAGTACATATCCGGACCTGTCTGAAGTTTGTTAGAGAGTGTTTGGATGTTCCAGAAGAGTATTGGGAGAATGTCATATGGTCAGTTGAAATCAAAGTAGAACTGTTTGGTAGAAACACAACTCGTCGTGTTTGGAGGAGAGTGAATGCTGAGTTGCATTCAAAGAACATGATACCTACTGTGAAGCATGGGGCTGGCAACATCATGCTTTGGGGCTGTTTCATGTACATGAAAGAATGAATGGGGCCATGTATCGTGAGATTTTGAGTGCAAACCTCCTTTCATCAGCAAGGGCATTGAAGATGAAACGTGGCTGGGTCTTTTAGCATGACAATGATCCCAAGCACACCGCCAGAGCAACGAAAGAGTGGCTTCATAAGAAGCATTTCAAGGTCCTGGAGTGGCCTAGCCAGTCTCCAGATCTCAACCCCATAGAAAACCTTTGGAGGGAGTTGAAAGTCTGTGTTGCCCAGCGACATACCCCAAAACATCACTGTTCTAGAGAAGATCTGCATGGAGGAATGGACCAACATACCAGCAACAGTGTGTGTCAACCTTGTGAAGGCTTACAGAAAACGTTTGACCTCTGTCATTGTCAACAAATGATATAAAACAAAGTATTGAGATGATCTTTTGTTATTGACCAAATACTTATTTTCCACCATAATTTGCAAATAAATTCTTTAAAAATCAGACAATGTGATTTTCTGGATTTGTTTTTTTCATTTTGTCTCTTATAGTTGAGGTCTACCTATGATGTCAGTTACAGGCCTCTCTCATCTTTTTAAGTGGGAGAACTTGCACAACTGGCGGCTGACTAAATCCTTTTTTTCCCCACTATAGCATTAAAACATATCATATTAGATGCAGCGTTTTTTAATGAAAATAACTGTAGTTAATACATAGTAACATAATTCCAAAATATTTAACATAAGCAGAAACATTTCAACACAGAAAGCTTAATATTAAAAGCTGCAATGTCTGAGATACTGTTTCATAAAAGCACGTCTTCAGGCTATTTTCATACTGTGTGGTATGAACAGGGTCTAAGGTGAGTTTCAGGCAGCTTTCATAAGCCCACATTTTAGTGTCTATGTTATGGTCACAATTAGTGTTGAACTAAAGTCCATGAAGTGGACTTTGAACCATATTTCAAGATAAATTCAATTCACTGCTAAGCTGAATTTCCTTGTGCTTCGAGGTAATGAATTGATTTTACCTGAAATATTGTAAAAAACAAAAAAAAAATCATAGTTACCTAATCCATTTGCTAGCTGCTGCCATCTTGCTTGAAGATCTCACACAAAATAATGTGCGCAATGATGTATGATGTCACCACACCGGCCAGTGTGATGACGTCATCACGAGCCGCATGAGATTTTGCATCAGATCTTCAAGCAAGATGATTTTTATTTAAAAAAATACACTATTATTTATATTAGATGCCACGATCACGTATGGGATTTATACTTAACCTCAACCATTTGCTAGCCGCCGCCATCTTACTTGAAGATCTGGCAAAAAATCCTGTGCACAGTGACATATGATGTCACCACACCTGCCGGTGTGACGACGTCATCACGAGCCGCGTGAGATTTCGCGTCAGATCTACAAGTAAGATAATTGAAGAAAAAAAAATACATTTTCACTGTTGTTTATGTTAGATGCCGCGTATGGATTTCAAAGTGGAAAGTCAATATGGAGATCTCACAGGACACCTTGCCCCCCTTCCCCTCAATTCTGTCCATGCTTGACATGAGTAGATTTCCCCAGCAAAAACAACTGATTGTTTAGTGTTAAAGCCAGACCACAATGGTTAGCTGATTGATGGGCTTCTGTTTTAAAAGGAGTTGTCTTCTTGAGAGTCACCTCCAAAATCAGTTTTAAAGGGATTCTGTCACCACCATTTTGCATATTAAGTTATTTATACCACTGGATTTAACTCATCATAAGGATCCCCAAATGGTTATTGTTATAGGGCCCAGATGAAGATTTGTGGTATAAAACTCCTTTTTTATCTACTGTCAATCACTTACATTAAGGGGCCCAAGGGGAGTTGCCCATGGTTGCTGGAGCCCGGGCTCGGCGATTCCGTTGGAGCCCGGGACCGCCCACCTAATTGATATTCACTTCACTGAGTGAAGCTCTGACGCCGCACTTGATGTACTGCGCCTGCGCAGCCCTGGACCGCACACCTAATTAATATTCACTTCACTGAGTCAGTGAAGCTCCGACGGGGCACTGCGCCTGCGCGGGATTACAGCCGCCGCCGGAGCTTCACTGACTCAGTGAAGTGAATATTAATTAGGTGTGCGGTCCAGGGCTGCGCAGGCGCAGTACATCAAGTGCGGCGTCGGAGCTTCACTCAGTGAAGTGAATATCAATTAGGTGGGCGGTCCCGGGCTCCAACGGAATCGCCGAGCCCGGGCTCCAGCAACCATGGGCAACTCCCCTTGGGCCCCTTAATGTAAGTGATTGACAGTAGATAAAAAAGGAGTTTTATACCACAAATCTTCATCTGGGCCCTATAACAATAACCATTTGGGGATCCTTATGATGAGTTAAATCCAGTGGTATAAATAACTTAATATGCAAAATGGTGGTGACAGAATCCCTTTAAAGTTAGCATTCTACCATGTAGGATAGGTACCGTGAAACATATCCCTTTCTTTGTAAAAAATCTGATTCTCTATTGCTGAGAAATGCTTATTTTTATGCAAATAAGTGCTTCAGTGCGCATTGGTCGGGGCCATAAATGCACTGTACCTGGCTTCCCATGTGTCATTGATACTGTTATAAAACCTTAGTAGTTATCAGGAGGTGACAGACTCCCTTAAGCCCTAAGGGTACGAGCACACAGTCAGGTTTTCTGATGCAGTTTTGGAAGCCAAATCCAGGAATGAATTTTAAAAAAGAGGAGAAGTACCTGTCCTGTATACTTTCTCTGCTTTTATAATACATTCCTGATTGTGGCTTCCAAAACTGCATCAGGAAACCTGACTGTGTGGCCATACCCTAACAATCAAATTAAAATTGGAAAAAAAAACTCCCAAACATCTAATTTTAGTAAAAATTTTTCCTTCGTGTTCCAGCGGTCATAAGTTCTTAAAAAAAAAATCTTCAGTATAACTATATGAGACTTTAAAGTTGTTTTGTGTATTAAATGACTTTTATTTTATTTTTCAGGGGAAAGATTAAAAAAACATCAATTTTAACATTATTTTCTGGGATTTATTTTTATGCAGTAAAATTGGAGGACATAAAGCTTTGATTCTGGAGTAATTTGTTTTAATGCTTAGATTGTCAGCTTTCGAACAAGACCAGCCATATGTCTATATTTTCTACCAATCCCAAGATATTTTGGGTGAAGGCAGCCCCCCCCCCTCCTTCTGCTGGAGCTCTTCTCAGGATAAACTGTTAATGGGATTGTCTCAGTTCACCAGCTTAGGGCTGATGCTGATATCCAGCCCTGAACTTTCTTCTCTGCAGGCGGTTGGTGACTGTAAGTTTGATTGGACAAGCAAGCAGTATTTTGAGGATGTAATCTTGTTCTTTGCCTGTGCATGCTCCCAAGACTGCTAGTGAATTATTTTCATTAGCAAGCTGCTGAAGATCTTTTTCACAAGTCAATTAACCCATATGTAGATAAGTGCTTAAGGCTAGAGCGCTTTTCTACATGCCATCTATCACAAAATGATATCAGTTAGTAATGATGTGTTTTACAGATTCTGTGCTTTTGACCAAGCCCTAGACCTATAATACATTCTATATTCAAGCTGGTAGGAGCTGTCCTAGCTGTGTAGAACAACACAACATGGCTACTGTGCATGCGCTGGAGCTATTTTACACTAACTACAAGCGCAGATATGGGGTGTCCAGGAGGGGAGCTACTGCACAGTAATTACCATAGCGGCAGACCATGCGACTGCTATGGAGCCCAGGGCAAGAGGGGGCCCAGTCTTAGTTGGGATTATCTCCTCTTCTACTGGAGGTGAAAACTTGCTCAGGAATCTACCCTCTAAAGGAACAACTTTTAGCAAATGAAGCAGTGAAAAAAATGGCCCAAGAGTCATTGAAAAGGATTTAGGCGGAAACCCTTCTGTCCTGTGTGGGGAGCCTGGTTTGATCCTTGCTATAGGGCCCTTACTTCTCTATGTATGCCACTGATACCAGGATTATGTTCTACAGAGTACAAGCATAAGCCCTGACAACAAGTAATATATAATGGGATGGAAAAATGGACTGAACTACTGAAAGGAGACAATTTTGTATAGAAGGTTTACATTAGTAAGTCACTTATATTAAAGTTTTATGCATTATAAAAGTCATTTGATGAGGCGAGACAACCCCTTTAAGTACCTTTCTCAACTCTCCAGCAGAGCTGGGGCAAAACTGTTCGGGGGTTAAAGAAGCTGAAAAGAGTTGAATACATACATTTGTTTCCTTTTATCAACCATTACAGTCTGTAGGGCAATTTAGATGGCTTTCAGAATGTCTACAAAAAATGTCTGCCCCATGACCATTACTTCATCTTGCATGTGTCCAGATCAAAGAACCTCCTGTAACTTTTCCTTACACATGTGATAATGATATTCACATCTTTTCTTATAAGCTTCATTTCTATAAGTGACAACTTCAGGTTTAACAACCCTTTAAATTGTGATATAATTTGGTCAGTTATACGCAAGACTCATGATGAATGTCTATATTTATCTATGAATATGGCAGAATTCTAATATGTTTATTCATATAGAAATATGCTATGGTGTCTAGACCTCATAATCAGC
Source organism: Rhinella marina (assembly GCA_900303285.1). NCBI lineage: Eukaryota > Metazoa > Chordata > Amphibia > Anura > Bufonidae > Rhinella > Rhinella marina. The sequence goes on from ONZH01025020.1 coordinate 35,850, forward strand.
CCAGTCATAACATTAGGAGAGCTGCTGCGTTCATTTACTGGCAGAGCTCAGCAGCGAGCGGTCGTCTGCCCATAGATGTTAGATTTCACTACACACTATTTACATTCTTAAAATATTTATGTGCCTGCCTTACACATTTAAGCCTTTATAGGCACAAGACACAGTAGACTTCCCAAGCTCGTAGGCATAGTGCATGATTCCCCATGTATTTTCCATATAGATTTTAAATAATTTACAAATTAAAAACTTAAGTCATGAGGCTCTGCTCACAATAGCACCATGGCCTCTGTACTTAACGGAGCCGTAATGTGTTTGATGGATTTGTTTTCAAATGGATCCCAATGAATCCTAACAGATCTCATTAACTTATAATGGGTCTGTCAGGTTCCTGGTGGGATTCTGGTGTAGCTGACTATACTGCTGTGTAAAATTTGTGCTTACTTCTATATACAGTATGCCACAAATGTATTGTCATAAGGGCAGGCAATACAAAAAAATAAATCAATATAATAATAATAATAATAATAATATTTAATTCTAAAATTCTTACAAATTACAAATTGATGCAAAATTATTTGAATGAACGAGAAATAATAATTAAAAAAAAACTAAACTATAAAAATGTGAGGAACAAGAGAGACCACAGATTGTCATCTACAAATTTTCAGGAAAGCTGGAGCACTTTTAATATGGGTAGAATTCATGTGGACCTGAATCGAATTGGATTAGGCCAAATCGAACCTGAACTGAATTTTGAGCCATTCATTCATCTCTAATACAGATGAACCATGGAAATATTTATTTTCTGTTGGGTTCTGTATGTATCTGAGAGAAGCCCTTGTATGAAATCAGAGTCATACGGAGGCATTGTACATTATATCTCTACAGAACAGACGTCTACTGTGTTATTAACCCCTTAGTGACCACCCATACATGTTTTTATGGTGGTCACTAAGGGGTCTTAGGCTGGGCTACCACTTTTTTATGATGGCCCAGTCTAAGCACTGCACGGGTCCCACGTGCAGCAGGGAGTCGGGGCCCGACTCTCACATGAGTTATGTGTATCCCAAAATAGTGTCATTAAAAGACAACATTTCCTGCAAAAAATAAGCCCTCATATAGCTATATAGACGGAAAAATAAAAAAGTTATAGCTCTTGGAACGTGACCAGCCCAAAACAGGCAGGTTACTAAGGGGTTAAAAGGGTTGTCTTTAGAGTTACTAAAAAAGTCAACCAAGACTGCATTTGTGATAATAAAATGACATATACTCACTTAAGATGAGTGAATTGATTCTAAACTAATCGAAATGGTCATAAATTTCACAAAAATTATTCAATGAATATGAATTTTGGAATTTCACATTGGATGAATTGCACAAAATGGTCCTTGTCATTTTACATTTATAAATGTGCAAATAAGCATACAGTACTTAAGTGCTTCAGTAATACCGTATGGCTAGGTTGCACTCAGGGGATGTCCAATTGGGCCTGTCTGAAAAATTTGCATGGACATAAGCATCAGACCCTTTTGCTATGACACTGAAAAATTGTGTTCTGGGGGCCTCGAGTTTCTTTTCATCGTATTTGAGATGTTTCTACACCTTGATTGGAGTCCAATCAAGATGTAGAAACATGATCCAATGATTGTGTTAAATTCAGTTAATTGGATATGATTAGGAAAGATGTGGCCCTGTCTATATAAGGTCTCTCAGCAGACAATGCATATCAGAGCAAAAGTTCCCAAGAGCACACTGTCCTCTATAATTCTTAACGGGAAGAAGTTTGAAACAACCAGGACTCTTCCTAGAGCTGGTAAGCCCACCAAACTAAGGGGCCTTGGTGAGTGTCACATCAGGGAGCAGAGCTCCGCTACACTCACCCCATCATCGAGGCCGCCCACCTCGGTGGTCGCTGTCGAATCCTCTACACAAGCGTTCGCTGTGGTGATTCCAGCAGCCGCTTCTCAGCACAGACTCTGCAGTAGCTGGTGCTCTCGCCCCCTCTAGGAGCTGGCAGCCGGTACTGCAGTTCCTATACCTTCTGTGAAACTGTCATCAGTCCAGCACCTGATTCTCATCCAGAGGCCTATTTAAGGCAGCTCTGTGCACCTGGCTAATGCCAGAGTATCAGGTCTTTTTCCCAGTGTACTCCAGCTCTCAAGTTCTCTTCGGTTTGTCTCCCGTGTATCCAGACTGCTGTTCGTGCCTCTGCTCGGCTAACCTGCTGGTGATCCGGTCCTCGGCTGATACCTTACTGCTTCCAAGCGTCAACGCAACGCGGCCGCACAAATCCAACCTGCCTTGCAGCGGGCTCTGGTGAAAACCCGGGGGCTTGTTAGATTACGCACGCCAATACTTTTTAGTACTACGGAAGCTGGCAAGACGTAGCTATATCCAGCCAGCAAGGCTAGTGACAGTATACTTTGGCCCACTAACCATGGAAGCTGCCAATGCGCCTTCTACCTCTGACCTGCTACGGCAAGTAGTGGAGCTTGTCAACAAGCAGGAGGTGAACCAACAACAGCTCCTCCAGTGTCTGCAATCTCTCTCCACACGTTTAGACTCGTTGCAGCCACCGCCGGTGGTCGCTACCCCAGCACCTCCTTCATCCGTGATGGCTACGCCGCATCTCCTCCAGGTTCAGCTTCCTTTCAAATACGATGGAGGCCCTAAGAATTGCCGCGGGTTCCTGAATCAGTGCTCAATCCATTTTGAGCTTCTTCCTGGAAACTTCTTCCTTTTTCTTCCGATAAAGCAAAGGTAGCCTTCATCATCTCCCTGCTTACCGGGCAGGCATTGGCCTGGGCCTCGCCACTCTGGGAACAGAATGCGCCAATTTTTTACAACTGTCCGGCATTCCTGGAGACCTTCCGGAAAATCTTTGACGAACCTGGTAGGGTCTCATCTGCAGTCGCATCCCTACTACCCCTTCGCCAGGAATTCCCTAACCGTGGCTCAGTATGTAGTCCAGTTCTGAACTATGGCATCAGAACTAAAGTGGAACGAGGAGGCTCTCGTGGCCGTATTCTTGGATGGGCTGTCCGATCCCATTAAAGATGAACTTTGCTCTCGGGAATTGCCCCTGAGATTGAATGACCTAATATCCCTATGTAATAAGGTGGATATTAGGTTTAGAGAACGTGCAGCGGAGGGAAGAGGGTCCAAACGGTTTAATACCAGGCTCGCTCCCAAGTTTCAGGTCCCGGCGGTCCCTAAGGAGGAACCCATGCAACTCGAGTGTGCTAGGCTATCTCGGGAGGAAAGAGAAAACCATATGAAGAATCGTTTATGTCTCTATTGCGCTAGACACGCCCATCAAGTGGGGACTTGCCCCAATAAGCCGGGAAATGCCAGAACCTAGGCAAGTCAGGAGAGGTTGTCCTAGGTCCCATGTGTCTCTCTCCTGCAAAGAAGAAAGAAATTCCTCTGTTTTCCATCACTGTGTCCCTTCTTACTCCCAAAGGGATATTGTCTATACCTGCCTTCCTGGATTCTGGAGCAGCTGGGAACTTCATTTCCTTATCCCTTGCATCTGAATGGGGAATTCCACGGGTTCCACTTTGTCCCATGTCCTTGGTAGGCATCGATGGTAATCGGGTGCCAAATGGGTCCATTCTGTCCCGCACCAAAACCCTTGTCATGCGAGTTGGAGCTCTGCACCAAGAGGAAATAGAATTTTTAGTGGTTCCCAAGGCCATCAACCCACTCATTCTGGGTTTACCATGGCTACAGAAGCACTCCCCCAACCTCAATTGGAAATCTGGGGAATTAATGTTGTGGGGTCGTGACTGTCAGGTGTCCTGCTTACAGAACCATCACTCTCTGTTGTTCCAGTACTGAAGGAGTTGTTCCCCGACAGTATTCCGCATATTCTGATGTCTTCAGCAAGTCACAAGTGGAGAAACTCCCACCTCATCGTCCCTGGGACTGTGCTATTGATTTTCTTCTTGGTGGAGAAGAAGGACAGGGGTCTCCATCCTTGCATAGATTATCGGGGTCTGAATGACATCACCATCAAGAACAATTCCTCCTTGCCACTGATTTCCGAGTTATTCGACAGAATTCGGGGTGCTACCGTATTTACAGTGCCTTGTGAAAGTATTCGGCCCCCTGGAACTTTTGCCACATTTCAGGCTTCAAACAAAAAGATATAACATTTTAAATTTTGGGTGAAGAATCAACAACAAGTGGGTCACAATTGTGAAGTGGAACGAAATTTATTGGATCATTTAAACTTTTTTTGTAATAATAAAACTGAAAAGTGGGGCATGCAAAATTATTCGTCCCATTTACTTTCAGTTCAGAAAACTCACTCCACTCCAGAAGTTCATTGAGGATCTCTGAATGATCCAATGTTGTCCTAAATGACTGATGATGATAAATAGAATCTACCTCTGTGTAATCAAGTCTCCGTATAAATGCACCTGCTCTGTGTCTCAGGGTTCTGTTTAAAGCACAGAGAGCATCATGAAGACCAAGGAACACACCAGGTCCGTGATACTGTTGTGGAGAAGTTTAAAGCCAGATTTGGATACCAAAAGATTTCCCAAGCTTTAAACATCCCAAGGAGCACTGTGCAAGCGATCATATTGAAATGGAAGGAGTATCAGACCACTGTAAATCTACCAAGACCCGGCCGTCCCTCTAAACTTTCATCTCAGACAAGGAGAAGACTGATCAGAGATGCAGCCAAGAGGCCCATGATCACTCTGGATGCACTGCAAAGATCTAAAGCTGAGGTGGGAGAGTCTGTCCATAGGACAACTATCAGTCGAACACTTCACAAATCTGGCCTTTATGGAAGAGTGGCAAGAAGAAACCCATTTCTCAAAGATATCCATAAAAAGTCTTGTTTACAGTTTGCCACAAGCCACCAGGGAGACACACCAAACATGTGGAAGAAGGTGCTCTGGTCAGATGAAACCAAAATCCAACTTTTTGGAAACAATGCAAAATGATATGTTTGGCATAAAAGCAACACAGCGCATCACCCTGAACACACCATCCCCACTGTCAAACATTGTGGTGGCAGCATCATGGTTTGGGCCTGCTTTTCATCAGCAGGGACAGGGAAGATGGTTAAAATTGATGGGAAGATGGATGGAGCCAAATACAGGACCATTCGGGATGAAAACCTGTTGGAGTCTGCAAAAGACCTAAGACTAGGACAGAGATTTATCTTCCAACAAGACAATGATCCCAAACATAAAGCAAAATCTACAATGGAATGGTTCAACAATAAACGTATCCAGGTCTTAGAATGGCCAAGTCAAAGTCCAGACCTGAATCCAATTGAGAATATGTGGAAAAACTGCTGTTCACAAACGCTCTCCATCCAACCTCAAAGAGTTCAAGCTGTTTTGCAAGGAAGAATGGGCAAGAATTTCAGTCTCTAGATGTGCAAAACTGATAGAAACATACCCCAAGCGACTTGCAGCTGTAATCGCAGCAAAAGGTGGTGCAACAACCAAGAATGTTAAAGCAGACGCTCTCTCCAGATCGTTTGACGCCGTGGACAAGGAACCAGGTGTGGATCCTGAACACATAATAGACCCCAAGCGGATACTACTCTCAGCCACCACTCCTGAAGCCCCCCCTCCGGGGAAGACTTTTGTTCCGTTGGGGTCACGCGCTAAACTACTGGCATGGGCTCATGTCTCCCTATTCTTAGGACATGCTTGATTCAAGAAGACCTGCGATCTACTTGCAAGAGACTATTGTGGCCTTCTCTTCCCTGAGATGTACGAGAATTTGTGGCGGCCTGTCACTTGTGCGCCCAGCACAAAGGGGTTCCTGGACGTCCCATTGGTCTTCTACACCCCTTCCCATTCCGGAGAGTCCATGGACTCATATCTCCATGGACTTCATCACAGAACTTCCACCTTCAAAGGGGTACGATACCACGATCTGGGTCGTGGTCGATCGATTTTCAAAGATGGCTCATTTTACGCCGTTGACGGGTCTACCCGCAGCAGCAGTTCTCGCATCTATCTTTATCCGAGACATCTTCCGTCTGCATGGTTGTCCTCTCGAAATTGTGTCCGATAGAGGAACCCAATTTACGTCACGATTTTGGCGAGCTCTGTGTAAACTAATCAACGTCAAGCTGAACTTTTCCACCGACCACCACCTGCAGTCTAATGGGCAAACTGAAAGGGTGAACCAGGACCTGGAAAAGTTTCTCAGGCTGTATATTTCCCCTACTCAGGACAACTGGGTGAAACTGCTACCTTGGGCTGAATTCCCCCACAACATTTTATTTCACGAGTCCACTCAGAAATCTCCATTCTTCGTCAACTTCGGTAAACAACCCCGTTTACCCCTTCTTCCGATGTCCCTGCAGCTAATTCTGAGGTCCAGAAGTTTTCTGTCATTCCGTCCGAAGTATGGGCTAATCTAATAAAAGCTTCAGCAGAGTACAAGGTTCAAGCAGACAAGAAGAGGCGTGCAGTTCCTCGATGGGCCCCAGGAGACAAAGTCTGGCTGTCTACTCACTTTATCCGTCTTCGGGTACCCAGGATGAAGTTTGCCCCTCGATTCATCAGCCCTTAAACCATCACTCAAGTCATCAATCCGGTAGCCTATCGGCTGTCTCTATCTCCTTCTCTGCGCATTTCCAATGTCTTCCATGCATCACTTCTGAAACCCGTGGTCCTCAATACGTTCTCGGTCTCCAAATCACCTCCCATACCAATCTTGGTAGAACAGCAGGAAGAATATGAGGTCGATGAAATCTTGGACTTTAAAATATGAAAGGGGGTTCCGTACTTCCTTGTTAACTGTAAGGTTTACGGTCCTGAAGAGCGCTCCTGGGTGAGGAAGGATGACCTTCACGCCCCTCAGCTTATGAAGAGGTTCTGCAGAAAGTTTCCACAGGCGCTCAAAATGGGGTGTCCAGAGTGCACCCTTAAAAGGGGTGGTACTGTCACATCAGGGCGCAGAGCACTGCTACATAGAGATGAGCCGAGCATGCTCGTCCGAGCTTGGTGTTCGTTCGAGTATTACGGTACTCATAAGTGCTCGCTGCTCAGACGAGTATCTCGCCATGCTCGAGGAAATGGCATCTTCCGCATTGTGCATTTTTGGCGCCTATAAACTCAGCCAATCACAAGCCACGAGACTCTGCGGTACACCCAGCATCACGTGGGGCCCTTACATGTCGATAGCAGGGGTTGGCTGGACTGATCAGGTGACCCTGGAATATACTAGTGACTGCCCGCGGTGCTCGGCTCAGATGCTGTCTGGATGTCGTTAGGGACAGAGCTGCTGCGTTTCAGGGAGAGTGTTAGGGCCTGCATTTAGTTCTTTGTTAGGCAGGAGTGATCTCAAAAGAACCCAACAGCCCTTCTAAGGGCTACAAGACATTTTTTTTGTCTCCTGGCTGGCTGGCACTAGTAGTGCAGCTATCACCATATATAACACTTTTTTTTGTTATTGTTTTATCTCAGTGATACAAATCCATTTCATACCGCAGTGTGGAACCATTCTGTGTGTCACAGTTCAGCTGTCCACTCACCACAAACCACAATCCGTATTTTCTGTCCAGGTGACCCATACTGTACGTCACGTAATCAAATACGGTCTTTTGTTTTCACTGATACAGCTACATTACAAAAATCTCTGTGCGACATTTGTCTGGGTTGCAGTCAAAATAGCCACCGTCAGCAGGGGCTGAGTTTGCTCTCTGATAGTTTCTGCACGTCACATTAAAAAAAAAAAAAATATATATATATATAAAAAAACTATAAAAAAATATATATATAAAAAAATAGTTTTTTTGTTGTTTTATCTCAGTGATACAAATCCATTTCACATAGCTGTGTGTAACCATTCTGTGTGTCACAGTTCAGCTGTTCAGTCACCACAATCCGTATTTTCTGTCCAGGTGACTCATTCTGTACGTCACGTCAGTAAAAAAAGGTCTTTTGCTTTCACTGATACAGCTACATTACAAAAATCTCTGTGCGACATTTGTCTGGATTGCAGTCAAAATAGCCACCGTCAGCAGGGGCTGAGTTTGCTCTCTGATAGTTTCTGCACGTCACGTTAAAAATATATATATATATATATATATATATATATATATATAAAATATTTAAAAAAATATATAAAAAAATAGTTTTTTTGTTGTTTTATCTCAGTGATACAAATCCATTTCACACAGCTGTGTGTAACCATTCTGTGTGTCACAGTTCAGCTGTTCAGTCACCACAATCCGTATTTTCTGTCCAGGTGACCCATTCTGTACGTCACGTCAGTAAAAAAGGTCTTTTACTTTCACTGATACAGCTACATTACAAAAATCTCTGTGCGACATTTGTCTGGATTGCAGTCAAAATAGCCACCGTCAGCAGAGGCTGAGTTTGCTCTCTGATAGTTTCTGCACGTCACGTTAAAAAAATATATATATATAAAAAAAATATAAAAAAAATATATATATGAAAAAATAGTTTTTTTGTTGTTTTATCTCAGCGATACAAATCCATTTCACACAGCTATGTGTAACCATTCTGTGTGTCGCAGTTCAGCTGTTCAGTCACCACAATCCGTATTTTCTGTCCAGGTGACTCATTCTGTACGTCACGTCAGTAAAAAAAGGTCTTTTGCTTTCACTGATACAGCTACATTACAAAAATCTCTGTGCGACATTTGTCTGGATTGCAGTCAAAATAGCCACCGTCAGCAGGGGCTGAGTTTTCTCTCTGATAGTTTCTGCACGTCACGTTAAATATATATATATATATATATATATATATATATATATAATATTTAAAAAAATATATAAAAAAATAGTTTTTTTGTTGTTTTATCTCAGTGATACAAATCCATTTCACACAGCTGTGTGTAACCATTCTGTGTGTCACAGTTCAGCTGTTCAGTCACCACAATCCGTATTTTCTGTCCAGGTGACCCATTCTGTACGTCACGTCAGTAAAAAAGGTCTTTTACTTTCACTGATACAGCTACATTACAAAAATCTCTGTGCGACATTTGTCTGGATTGCAGTCAAAATAGCCACCGTCAGCAGAGGCTGAGTTTGCTCTCTGATAGTTTCTGCACGTCACGTTAAAAAAATATATATATATAAAAAAATATAAAAAATATATATATATGAAAAAATAGTTTTTTTGTTGTTTTATCTCAGCGATACAAATCCATTTCACACAGCTATGTGTAACCATTCTGTGTGTCGCAGTTCAGCTGTTCAGTCACCACAATCCGTATTTTCTGTCCAGGTGACCCATTCTGTACGTCACGTCAGTAAAAAAAAGGTCTTTTGTTTTCACTGATACAGCTACATTACAAAAATCTCTGTGCGACATTTGTCTGGATTGCAGTCAAAATAGCCACCGTCAGCAGAGGCTGAGTTTGCTCTCTGATAGTTTCTGCACGTCACGTTAAAAAAATATATATATATAAAAAAAATATAAAAAAAATATATATATGAAAAAATAGTTTTTTTGTTGTTTTATCTCAGCGATACAAATCCATTTCACACAGCTATGTGTAACCATTCTGTGTGTCGCAGTTCAGCTGTTCAGTCACCACAATCCGTATTTTCTGTCCAGGTGACCCATTCTGTACGTCACGTCAGTAAAAAAAAGGTCTTTTGTTTTCACTGATACAGCTACATTACAAAAATCTCTGTGCGACATTTGTCTGGGTTGCAGTCAAAATAGCCACGGTCAGAAGAGGCTGAGTTTGCTCTCTGATAGTTTCTGCACGTCACGTTAAAAATATATATACATAAAAAAAAATATAAAAAAAAATATAAAAAAATAGTTTTTTTGTTGTTTTATCTCAGTGATACAAATCCATTTCACACAGCTGTGTGTAACCATTCTGTGTGTCACAGTTCAGCTGTTCAGTCACCACAATCCGTATTTTCTGTCCAGGTGACCCATTCTGTATGTCACGTCAGTAAAAAAGGTCTTTTGCTTTCACTGATACAGCTACATTACAAAAATCTCTGTGCGACATTTGTCTGGGTTGCAGTCAAAATAGCCACCGTCAGCAGGGGCTGAGTTTGCTCTCTGATAGTTTCTGCACGTCACGTTAAAAAAAAATATATATATATATAAAAAAATATATAAAAAAATATATATATAAAAAAAATAGTTTTTTTGTTGTTTTATCTCAGTGATACAAATCCATTTCACATAGCTGTGTGTAACCATTCTGTGTGTCACAGTTCAGCTGTTCAGTCACCACAATCCGTATTTTCTGTCCAGGTGACACATTCTGTACGTCACGTCAGTAAAAAAGGTCTTTTGCTTTCACTGATACAGCTACATTACAAAAATCTCTGTGCGACATTTGTCTGGGTTGCAGTCAAAATAGCCACCATCAGCAGGGACTGAGTTTGCTCTCTGATAGTTTCTGCACGTCACGTTAAAAAAAAAAAAAAAAAAAAATATATATATATATATATATAAATATAAAAAAAAATATATAAAAAAATAGTTTTTATGTTGTTTTATCTCAGTGATACAAATCCATTTCACATAGTTGTGTGTAACCATTCTGTGTGTCACAGTTCAGCTGTTCAGTCACCACAATCCGTATTTTCTGTCCAGGTGACACATTCTGTACGTCACGTCAGTAAAAAAGGTCTTTTGCTTTCACTGATACAGCTACATTACAAAAATCTCTGTGCGACATTTGTCTGGGTTGCAGTCAAAATAGCCACCGTCAGCAGGGGCTGAGTTTGCTCTCTGATAGTTTCTGCACATCACGTTAAATATATATATATATATATATATAAATATTTAAAAAAATATATAAAAAAATAGTTTTTTTGTTGTTTTATCTCAGTGATACAAATCCATTTCACACAGCTGTGTGTAACCATTCTGTGTGTCACAGTTCAGCTGTTCAGTCACCACAATCCGTATTTTCTGTCCAGGTGACCCATTCTGTACGTCACGTCAGTAAAAAAGGTCTTTTGCTTTCACTGATACAGCTACATTACAAAAATCTCTGTGCGACATTTGTCTGGGTTGCAGTCAAAGTAGCCACCGTCAGCAGGGGCTGAGTTTGCTTTCTGATAGTTTCTGCACGTCACGTTAAAAAAAATATATATATTTAAAAAAAATATATAAAAAAAAATATATATAAAAAAATTGTTTTTTTGTTGTTTTATCTCAGTGATACAAATCCATTTCACACAGCTGTGTGTAACCATTCTGTGTGTCACAGTTCAGCTGTTCAGTCAGCACAATCCGTATTTTCTGTCCAGGTGACCCATACTGTACGTCACGTAATCAAATACAGTCTTTTGCTTTCACTAATACAGCTACATTACAAAAATCTCTGTGCAACGTTTGTCTGGGTTGCAATTAAGCAGACCAAATCTGCCTAATCTAATAGTTTCCGTGTAATTTCTCCATACTGCACGGTACGTAATAACATATGTAATTTTGCTCTAACTTATCCACCTATATACAAAGCACAATCCGTATTTTCTGTCCAGGTGACCCATTCTGTACGTCACGTCCGTGAAAAAGGTCTTTTGCTCTCACTTATACAGCTACATTACAAAAATCTCTGCGACATTTGTCTGGGTTGCAGTCAAAATAGCCACCGTCAGAAGGGCTAAGTTTGCTTTCTGATAGTTTCTGCATGTCACGTTAAAAAATATATATATATAAAAAAAAAAATATAAAAAAAAATATATAAAAAAATAGTTTTTTTGTTTTATCTCAGTGATACGAATCCATTTCACACAGCTGTCACAGTTCAGCTGTTCAGTCACCACAATCCGTATTTTCTGTCCAGGTGACCCATTCTGTACGTCACGTCAGTAAAAAAGGTCTTTTGCTTTCACTGATACAGCTACATTACAAAAATCTCTGTGCGACATTTGTCTGGGTTGCAATTAAGCAGACCAAGTCTGCCTAATCTAATAGTTTCCGTGTAATTGCTCCATACTGCACGGTACGTAATAACATACGTAATTTAGCTCTAACTTATCCACCTATATACAAAGCACAATCCGGATTTTCTGTCCAGGTGACCCATTCTGTACGTCACGTCAGTAAAAAAGGTCTTTTGCTTTCACTGATACAGCTACATTACAAAAATCTCTGTGCGACATTTGTCTGGGTTTCAATTAAGCAGACCAAGTCTGCCTAATCTAATAGTTTCAGTGTAATTGCTCCATACTGCGCGGTACGTAATTTTGCTCTAACTTATCCACCTATATATTTTCTTGTTCAGATTGAACAAGTTTGTGGGTTTCAGTACAGCAGGCCCATTTATTTTATGTTTTTTATATAATACACTTATATACAGAAAATGTTGAACCCCAGGGCTAAGGGACGAGGGCGTGGGCGTGGGCATTCAATTACTGCAGGGGGCAGAGGCCGTGGTCCTGGGCAGGGTGAGACAGTACCTGTTAATGAGGGAGCAGGGGAACGCCGCAGAGCTACACTCCCTAGCTTCATGTCTCAACTTACAGGGACACGTGGTAGAGGACTGTTGAAACCACAACAGTGCGAACAGGTGATGTCGTGGATTGCGGACAATGCTTCAAGTAATTTGTCCACCAGTCAGTCTTCCACGCAGTCCACCCACGTTACCCAAGGGAGCACTCCTCTGGCTCCTCCACCTCAACCTCCTTCTGCCCCCTGTCTGCCCCCTCCCAGGAAAATTTGAAATGCGATCCGGCATACTCTGAGGAACTGTTTTCTGGACCCTTGCCAGAGTCATAAACCACTTCTCAGGTTGCTACTGACCTCTTTCCCGATGCCCAAGTTTTCCAACTGTCGCAGTCTGTGGGTGATGATGATGACATTGTTGACTTAGTGGAAGAAGTGTGTAAAGAGGTGTCGGACGATGAGGAAACACGATTGTCAGACAGTGGTGAAGTTGTTGTCAGGGCAGGAAGTCCGAGGGGGGAGCAGACTGAGGAATCGGAGGATGATGAGGTGACTGACCCAAGCTGGGTTGATAAGCCAAGAGAAGACAGTGCTTCTGAGGCGGAGGCGAGTGCTGCACCAGAACAGGTTGGAAGAGGCAGTGGTGTGGCCAGAGGGAGAAGCAGGGCCAGTGCTGGTGCATTAGCAGCAACTGTTTCACATAGTGAAGCTCCCATGGCGAGGCCTAGATGTTCGCAAGTCTGGAGGTGAGGATGACCGACGGACTGTGGTGTGCAACCTATGCCACACAAAGATCAGCAGGGGTGCCACCACTACTAGCCTAACCACCACCAGCATGCGCAGGCATATGAGTGCTAAACACCCCACTCAATGGAAGCAAGGCCGTTCACCTCCTGCGGGTCACACCACTGCTCCTTCCCCTGTGTCACTCGCTGCCTCTGCTAGTCAACCCCCTGCCCAGGACCCCGGCATGAGCGCCTCCCGCCGGAAAACCACACCTTCGCCTCCACGATCATCCACAGCATCCACCAATGTGTCCCAGCGCAGCGTTCAGCTGTCTTTACAGCAGACGCTGGAGCGCAAGAGGAAATACAGTTCCACCCCACATGCCCAAGCCCTCAACGTCCACATCTCCAAATTGCTGAGCCTGGAGATGCTGCCCTATAGGCTGGTAGAGACCGAGGCCTTTCGCAATCTCATGGCGGTGGCTGCCCCTCGGTATTCGGTCCCCAGCCGCCACTATTTTTCCCCGATGTGCCGTCCCAGCCCTACACCAGCACGTGTCACAGAACATCATCCGTGCCCTGACCAATGCTGTTTCTGAGAAGGTCCACCTAACCACGGACACGTGGACAAGTGCTGCCGGGCAGGGACACTATATCTCACTGTCGGCACATTGGGTTAACTTGGTGGAGGCAGGGACCGAGACTGACCCTGGGGCCGCTCATGTACTGCCCACACCGAGGATTGCGGGGCCTACCTCGGTCACGGTCTCTCAGACGTACTATGCCTCCTCCTCCGACCCCTCCTCCTCCACCTCCTCCTCTGAATTACCATCCGTGGGCATGGCGCCTTCAGTCGGTAGCTCTAGGCGCAGCAGCAGTGCCTTGGGTAAGCACCAGCAAGCGGTGCTCAAACTGCTGAGCTTAGGTGACAAAAGGCACACCGCCCAAGAGCTGTTACAGGGCATCACGGCGCAGACCGATCTGTGGCTGGCACCGCTGAACCTCAAGCCAGGCATGGTTGTGTGTGACAACGGGCGTAACCTGGTGGCGGCTCTGCAACTCGGCAGACTGACACATGTGCCATGCCTGGTCCACGTGTTCAATCTAATAGTTCAGCGGTTCCTCAAGACATACCCCAATCTGTCTGATTTTCTCACCAAGGTGCGCCGCATCTGTGTGCATTTCCGCAAGTCGACCACAGATGCTGCCACTCTCAGGGCAGAGCAGCACCGCCTACAACTGCCCGCTCACCGACTGTTGTGCGATGTGCCCACAAGATGGAATTCGACATTAAACATGTTATCCAGAGTTTACCAGCAGCGCAGAGCGATTGTAGACTGCCAGATGTCAACTTCCACCAGAACTGGTAGTCAGGTCACTCAGATTCCTCAAGTCTACAATGAGGAGTGGACGTGGATGTCTGATATCTGCCAGGTGTTGAGCAACTTTGAGGAGTCAACACAGATGGTCAGCGGCAATGCCGCCATTATCAGCCTCACCATCCCGCTGCTTTGCCTGTTGAAAAACTCACTGCTCAGCATGAAGTCGGATGCTTTGCGCTTGTCACAAGAGACGGTGGAGGAAGATACGTCGCTTGATAGCCAGAGCAGCCTCCGGTCTGTTTCTCAGCGCGTATCGGAGGATGAGGAGGAAGAGGAGGATAATGTCGTCGAGACAGTAGAGGGTACCAGTGCTCAGTCCTTAACTCTTGAGCGTGTATGGGCTGAAGAGGAGGACTTGGAGGAGGAGGAGGAGGAGGAGGAAATGGAGAGTCAGGCCAGTGAGGAGAGGGAATTCTTGCGTATTGGGACTCTGGCGCACATGGCAGACTTCATGTTAGGCTGCCTATCCCCTGACCCTCGTGTTAGAAGAATTTTTTCAAACACCGATTACTGGGTGTTCACTCTCCTGGACCCACAGTACAAGCAGAACCTTTCCACTCTCATCCCTGCAGAGGAAAGGAGTATGAGAGTGAATAAATATCAACAGGCCCTGGTGCACAAGCTGAAACAATCCTTCCCATCTGACGCTGCTAGCGGCAGAGGGCATGGTTCTGTGGGCCAAGTAGCGGGGGAGAGGAGGCGAGCAGGCAGCTTGTCCAGCACTGGCAGGGTAACGCTCTCCAAGGCCTTTGCCACTTTTACATCACCCCAGCAAGACACTGTCACCTGTCCCCAGTCAAGGCAGAGTAGGGGGGAGCTGTACAGAAAGATGGTGAGGGAGTACCTAGCTGACCATACTAACGTCCATAGCGATCACTCTGCTCCATACAACTACTGGGTTTCAAAGCTGGACACGTGGCCTGAACTGGCGCTGTACGCCTTGGAGGTGCTGGCCTGCCCTGCCTCTAGCGTGCTGTCAGAGCGGGTATTCAGTGCAGCTGGTGGCGTCATCACCGATAAGCGTACACGCCTGTCAACTGACAGCGCTGACAGGCTGACGCTTATTAAAATGAACAAAGCCTGGATTCCTCCTACTCCTCCTCCTCCTCCTTGTCGTCTTTGCCTAACGCTGACCAAAAAAACGCCATTTTTTAGAGGTCCAACTGGCACTCTTTTACCACAGTTTTTCAGGAGGGCCCCCTACAGGCCCTCTCTTCAAACAATTTTTCCGGAGGACCACCTACAGGCCCTCTCTCTAAATAATTTTTCTGGAGGTCCACCTACAGGCCTTCCCTCTAAACAATTTTTCCGGAGGGCCCCCTACAGGTCCTCTCTCCAAACAATTTTTCCAGAGGTCCACCTACAGGCCCTCTCTCCAAACAAATTTTACGGAGGTCCACCTACAGGCCCTCTCTCAAAACAATTTTTCCGGAGGTCCACCTACAGGCCCTCTCTCCTACAGGCCCTCTCTCCAAACAATTTTTCCGGAGGTCCACCTACAGGCCCTCTCTCCAAACAATTTTTCCGGAGGTCCGCCTACAGGCCCTCTCTCCAAACAATTTTTCCGGAGGTCCACCTACAGGCCTTCTCTCCAAACAATTTTTCCGGAGGTCCACCTACAGGCCCTCTCTCTAAATAATTTTTCTGGAGGTCCACCTACAGGCCTTCTCTCTAAACAATTTTTCCGGAGGGCCCCCTACAGGTCCTCTCTCCAAACAATTTTTCCAGAGGTCCACCTACAGGCCCTCTCTCCAAACAATTTTTCCGGAGGTCCACCTACAGGCCCTCTCTCCAAACAATTTTTACGGAGGTGCACCTACAGGCCCTCTCTCCAAACAATTTTTCCGGAGGTCCACCTACAGGCTCTCTCTCCTACAGGCCCTCTCTCCAAACAATTTTTCCGGAGGTCCACCTACAGGCCCTCTCTCCAAACAATTTTTCCGGAGGTCCACCTACAGGCCCTCTCTCCAAACAATTTTTCTGGAGGTCCACCTACAGGCCCTCTCTTCAAACAATTTTTCCGGAGGTCCACCTACAGGTCCTCTCTCCAAACAATTTTCCGGAGGTATACCTACAGGCCCTCTCTCCAAACAATTTTTCCGGAGGTCCACCTACAGGCCCTCTCTCCAAACAATTTTTCTGCAGTGTCAACTACAGACAGTGTAAAACAATGTTTCAGGAGCGTCAAACAGACAGTCCAAAACAATTTTTCAGGAGGCGCAAGTACCGACATTAAAAAAAAAAAATTTTTTTGCTGAGGGTAGACTTTATGTACTCCGAAAAGAAAAAAAATTTTGGAGGCTCAACTAAAGCCATTTCACTGCATTCTCAGTCGGACAAAGTCATTGGTGGTGTAACCGCCATGCTGTGTCAGGCTAAATTTCTGGGTGCTTCACCAGCTACCGCATACTAACTCAGTCACTCTGTTGTCACCGTCGCCATACAGGGCCACGAAAAATGTTTATGTGGTTCGCCTGCTCCCACAGTGTCACTCGCTCACTCTGTTGTCACCACCATAGTGGTTTGCACTATAGCAGCCCAAGTCTGCACATTCCCCTGTTTATCTCCAAGTGATCTATACTGCACGTCACGTAATAAAATAGGTTCTTTTGCTCTCAGTGATACAAATCCATTTCATAAAATCCTTTCTTTCTCTTTAACTGATCTATACTGCACGTCACTTTTAAAAATACGTCTTTTTCCTCTCTCTCCAAACTATTTTTCCGGATAGGTGCCGTATACGGTATTAAACTGAGAAGAATACACACAACACATGCCCCACTTGATCAATCTCATAGTTGACAACTGTACCGGTTGATGCTAAATTTTTGGGGTTGGGGTCCTGCGTCGTCATTTGAACTCCATCCGGCTGTTGTCACCACCACACACGCTAGCCAAGGGGGCACTCCTCTGGCTCTTCCAGCTCAACCTCCTTCCCCCCAGCCTGCCCCCCACCTACAGGCCCTCTCCAAACAATTTACCCGGGTAGGGGACGTATTAGATATTGTACTGATTTTTTTTTGGTTCTTCTTTTAATTGCCTCCTGAGCTATGCTCACCACTTTACCACCAACAGCCACAGTAACTGATAAGAACAGATACTAAACTTGATGTAAGCCAACATTTCGACAATCGATAACCCGAAATGGGTCCGCCGTCGAGCCCGGCATTCGGCCACCCTGAGCATTTCACATACTCTGACTGAGTCTGACCCTGGGGCCGCTCATGTACTGCCCACTTGGAGGATTGCGGGGCCCACCTCGTTCATGGTTTCTCAGAATTACTATGCCACTTCCTCCAACCCCTCCTCCTCCACCTTCGAATTACCATCCGTGCTTCACCTCCTGCTACCTCAGTCTAACTCGGTCACTCTGTTGTCACCGCCATGCTGCGTCAGGCTAAATTTTTGGGTGGCTCACCTGCTACCTCATCTAACTTGGTCACTTGTTGGTGTCACCGCCATGCTGTGTCAGGCTTATGCCTGCATCGTGTGGCTGGGGATAGGAGAGCAGTGCCAGCATGGGCATGGGTGATGGACCTTCGTTGCACCTAGTTGGGTGCTTCCCTATATATTCCCACCATGCCAGCCATGGGTTGTAAATAAACTAATAACAGGAAAAACCAAAAAAATGATAAAACTATTTTACAGGAAGGTCAACCGCAGACACTCCAAAACAATTTTACATGAGGGAGTGTCTCCCCGTCTGCCATCGTGTTCGGTCAGGCTGTCAGTAGGTACACCACCTCTGTCGTCCGCAGAAGCGGCCACTATGAGGAAGGCCACGGCAAGAACATCCCCTTTTCAATTGAGAGCAAGCGTAGAATTGTAGGAGGATGACCCTTTTCTTCGGCAGTGGATTCACCTTCCCCTTTATCATTGCCAGACAACAGTTGGTGAAAAAGTAATTGGCAATGATGAAGAAAATGTAACGGTGCAGTGGACCGTCTGTGAAGCAAAACCTATATATTCCCACCATGCCAGCCATGGGTTGTAGATAAACTAATAACAGAAAAAAACAAAAAAAATGATAAAACTATTTTACAGGAGGGTCAACCGCAGACACTCCAAAACAATTTTACATGAGGGAGAGTCTCCCCATCTGCCATCGTGTTCGGTCAGGCTGTCAGTAGGTACACCACCTCTGTCGTCCGCAGAAGCGGCCACTATGAGGAAGGCCACGGCAAGAACATCCCCTTTTCAATTGAGTGCAAGTGTAGAATTGTAGGAGGATGACACTTTTCTTCCGCAGTGGATTCACCTTCCCCTTTATCATTGCCAGACAACAGTTGGTGAAAAAGTAATTGGCAATGATGAAGAAAATGTAACGGTGCAGTGGACCGTCTGTGACGCAAAAAACAAAAAAAATATTTTACAGAAGTGTCAACTACAGACACTCCTAAACAATTTTTAAGGAGGGTCAACTTCGGACACTCCAAAACAAATTTTTGAGAGGCTCGCCTACAGACATTTGACTGCTACCTCAATCTAACTTGGTCACTTGTTGGTGTCACTATGCTGTCACCATGCTGTGCTAGGCTTATGCCTGCATGCATAGCACAGCAGTGCCAGCATGAGCAGTGGTGTCACCTGCAGGCGGTGATGGACCTTCGTTGCACCTAGTTGGGTGCTTCCCTAACATGTGATAGGCATGTGCCTCGCCTTTCTTGGTCTGGGTGAGCACAATTGCCATGAGGGTAACCACCAAGCTGTTGCAGGAGAATTTGGGGGTAATGGTGGGATTAGGCAGCCTCAGAGGCATCCATGCATGCTGCCCCTGCTGTTTCCTGTCCATTTCCGTGGTGTTTCCATCATTTTCTGAGGTTTCCAGGTTTTCACCCAGCCTTCCCTAGGCAGAGCCTTGGTCTGCAAAAATGCTCGAGTCTCCCATTGACTTCAATGGGGTTCGTTACTCGAAACGAGCACCCGAGCATCGGGAAAAGTTCGTCTCGAATAACGAGCACCCGAGCATTTTAGTGCTCGCTCATCTCTACTGCTACACTCACCCTGTCGGCAAGGCCGCCCCCACCCCTCGGCGGTCGCTGTCGAATCCCCTACACAAGCGTCCGCTGCGGTGATTCCAGCAGCCGCTGCTCAGCACAGACTCTGCAGTAGCTGCCCCTTCTGGCTGGCAGCTGGTACTGCAGTTCCTATACCTTCTGTGAAACTGTCATCAGTCCAGCACCTGATTCTCATCCAGAGGCCTATTTAAGGCAGCTCTGTGCACCTGACTAATGCCAGAGTATCAGGTCTTTTTCCCAGTGTACTCCAGCTCTCAAGTTCTCTTCGGTTTGTCTCCCGTGTATCCAGACTTCTGTTCGTGCCTCGGCTCTGCTAACCTGCTAATGATCCGGTCCTCGGCTGATACCTTATTGCTTCCAAGCGGCAACACGACCTGCAAGTTCCCGGCTGCACAAATCCAACCTGCCTTGCAGCGGGCTCTGGTGAAAACCCGGGGGCTTGTTAGATTCCGCACGCCAGTACTAGTACAAGACTAGTGACAGTGAGCAAGTACCAACCACTCTGGCTGAGCTCCAAAGATCCAGTGTGCAGATGGGAGTAACATTCAAAAGGCCAGTCATTACTCCAGCATTCTAACAGTTTGGACTTTATGGCAGAGTTGCCAGAAAGAAGCCAAGATTCTCTGGTCTGATAAAACCAAGATTGAACATTTTGGCCTCAATTCTAAGTGTCATGTTTGGAGGAAACCAGCTACTGCCCAATACCATCCCTACAGTGAAGAATGTTGGTTGCAGCATCATGCTGTGGGGGTGTTTTTAAGTGGTTGGGACAGGGAGACTAGTTAGAGTTGAGGGAAAGCTGAGTGGAGCAAAGCAGAGATACTGTATACTCATAACAAAAACCTGATTCAGAGTGGCCTGGACCTCAGATTGAGCTAAAGGTTCTCCTTCTATCAAGACAATTACCCTAAGCACACAACAAAGACAACACAGGGGTAGCTTAGCGACTACTATGTGATTGTCCTTAAGTGGCCTGCCACAGCCCCAACTTGAGCCCAATTGATCATCTCTAGAGAGACCTAAAAATGGCTGTCCAATGACGGTCTCTATGCAACCTTACTGAGCTTGAGAGGATCTGCAGAGAAGAATGGCAGAAAATCCCCAAATCCAGGTGTGCAAACTTTGTGCCATCTTACCTAAGAAGACTGGAAGCTGTAGTAGCTACCAAAGGTGCTTCAACTAAATGCTGAGTAACAGGTCTAAATACTTATGTCAATGTAACATTTTCAATTTTTTCACCTTGTCAGTATGGGTTATTGGGTGGAGAATGATGACAGAAATTTTGAACTTTTTAATTTAAACTCAAGGTCGCAACATAACAAAATGTGAAAAAGTCATAGGGTAGGAATATTTTCTGAATGCACTGCATATAATTCAAACATAGTGAAATAATTGAGTTTTTAGCCCATAAATGCAGCAGCAAAATTGTCATCTCTTGCTATCAATATTTAATAAATATATATTTAATGTGAATATTTAATACATAATATTTTTTTCTTTCTATGTGTACTGCTGAGAGTTTTGTTTAACCCTTCTGTGATTCAGTTTTGACCTTGTTTTCTAGTTTTAGCAATACTTTCATTTTGTAGGTTAGTTTATGATCCAGGGATGAGTACATGGACAGGCTGATGCTTCACAACAGACACTTTGGAAAAAGTAAGTCAGCAACATCATAAAAACAGTTTCTCAATTCAAAATAAATAAAACAGCGCTGGTTTACATTACAACAGAGAAATAAACATAAAAGCAGTGCAATAAACAGCTGCTGGAGGATAACAAAGCTCCATGTAGTGATCTACCATCTAAAGGGCCTTTCACATGGACCAGTCCTTGGGAATGAACATTTGTAGGAATGTATGCTCAGCCAATCATCAGCCTATCTAAGCACCTCAACCATCAGCCCAATAACAAACAAGCAAGCACTCCTTTGTCGCCTGATCAGATGTTTTATGTGAGCATAAAATTGCTCGCTGGACAGAAGCATATTTCACCCTGTAAACAAGGGGATATGTTGCTGACATAATGTGAAGTATTAATTATTAGTGACCCATACAATTTTAATCAGTCTGCATGAATTCTGTTTAAATGAGTGCCAATTGTCTTGTTTTATCATTCACTGGTGCTCGTTATGGCCCCTAAATCAGGCCAGATAAAAGGACCTTTATGCCCCTTTCACACGAGCGGGAGACTCGCATGTCTCCCGCAACGCATCTACAGGGCTGGACTCCGGCATTGACTGGGATCGCATATAATGCTATGCGATCCCTGTCCGTGCCGAGTCCAGCCCTGTAGATGCGTTGCGGGAGACATGCGAGTCTCCCGCTCGTGTGAAAGGGGCATTAGGCTTTATACATAAGGTGCAGAGGTAGTATATGGGTTCCTGGTACTGCACGTAAAGTGGTCCAAAGGTCCCTCGGCCACATCAGAAGATATGTTATAAATGACATTTGGGAGCAGATGACCCTCTTGCAGATTTTGCACGGGAACCCCAGAGCTTCAAGTTACATTTTTGTCTCTAATCTTAATATATAACATTTTTTGATTGACCTAATCACCATTTAATATGTTGGATCAGTTCATTCAGTTCTCTGAACTGCACTGTGTTCTTTGTTATCTGTGTTGGACAAAAAAGTTGATTCTGTGCTTTCTGATACTCCTTGAGTCATTCTTACTCATCAGAGGTGTATGTCATAGGAATTATGTCATGGTAGACTCCAGCTGTCGCTCCTAAATCTTGCGAGAAGTTAGTCTTATATTTAACTGCTTATTATATGTAATATTGTGAATATTGACTGGTATTAATTACCGCAGAGATTATAAGAATATATGTATAGATAAGTAGAAAGAAAGCTAGACAGACACAGACAGAGAGATAGACCACTATACTATCACTATTATGAGAGCCCGTAATAAATTTGGTGCAGCTGTTGTAAGTTTTGAGTTGCCTTTTTGGAACTTCTTTTTAAACAGTTAAATAACATTTGGAAAAGTGCAAGTTTTTAATAAGTATAGTAGATATAACTTACGTTTCTATCCAACCGTCTACAACCAGATAAGTGTAGTCTATACCTTAATGTAGCAGGCAATGAAGCAGAGTGGGACCTACCCAGTGGTGTAGCTAAAGTCTCATGGGCCCTGATGTAAGAGTTCAGCTTGGGCCTCCCTTCCCTCAGTGCTTTGTGGCCAGGGGCGGGGGAGCACTTAGCCTTTGTGCTGCCTGAGGCAAAAATTTAAAACGCAAAGCCCTCTCCCCATGCCAAATTCTCCACCTAACCCCTTCCCATCAGCCAGAGGTGAAACTTGACCAGCATGCACTTTCTATAATACCCGTGTCTTACACCACAAGGGTCTTTGGGCCCCCTCAGGCTCTTGCTATGTATCTCTGCACCTGCTATAGCTAAGACCCTGGACCTACCCACCAGAGAATCCTCACAAGAATGCAGGCTTTCACATACTACTGGGCTCTGAAAGTCCAGCAGAAGACATCCCCAATTAGAGGTGATCACTTACAACCAGGGCCATTTTATGGTGACTGAATGAACAGGCAATTATGAGGAACAGGTGTATTCCCAATAATTGCTTGTTGTTAAGCATCCCCGTGCAGATTTATTGTTTTTGGGCAGCAAATCCCTGTTTACATAAGACATTCTACTGCTCAGAAACAAAGATTTCGGGTGCCATTTACTTGTTCAGTGGGTGATCGATTTACATGGGCCAATTTTCAGGAATGTTCGTCCCTGATAATTGGCTTCATAATCTGCCTGTGTAAAAGGGCTGGAATGCATTGATTCACAAATATTCTATTTGATTTTATTGATAATATATCCTTTCTATGAAACAATAAAAGCAAAGTATCTGTGATTTAAAAAAAAAAAGGTGACTAGTTTCTGTATAAATGAAGGGTGGACCCTCAGAATAATTTTATTTATTTGTAAGGAGTCAGTCCCAGTCCAACACTGACCCCTAAATTAACCCCTTGCCATTTTGCAAAGGATATGCTGTGTTAAAGAGGTTGTCCTCAACTTCTTTCATATAGAAGTAACTAGCACAAATGTATCTCCAAGACAAAGAGAGCCATCTTATTTGTGTCTTCAACAGTAAGTGGCTCTCTATAAGTCAATGTTTGACTTGGACCGTGATAAGGGAAAGCCTGGGAAACTGATAAGAGAAAACAGTGAAGCCTTATATCCATCCACAGACAGCTGTTCCTGGGTGTTTGCCCCTCATGAGTATAGGAATCTAGAAGGACTCTAGATGGCTTAGTAAGATGCCTTGGACATTGCAGACACCATAAAGCTTTCTGCTCTGCAGATCTATTCTTACCATAAAACATTATAGTAGTGCAAAATCAATGGTCCATTTGAATGTGTTGAAAATATGTATCCATTAGAACCATGAGTCACAATGCTAGTATGAACAAAGCCTGGCATAACCTCTGAGGCATATCATCAAGAGACGTCACCTATCTGACAATGAAAACCTAGATATTAATATATCATACAATTACAGTATATCATATTCTGCCATTAGACTATGAATAGCACATTTCTCATGCAAATGACCCAGTAAACCACAATGAACAGGGTGATATCATTTTTGGTTTCAGCCTAGGTAGACATATTACAAGCAGAGTATAATTATGCAGATACTTGATGGATTACAGCATATATACATAAATGTAATACTTCAACAACTTTACGATTAGAAGGAAAGCACTTTGAAACACAACCTGCACCTACTTAGAAAAAGTAAGTTTAAAAAACTTCAATATGGATCCTTGAGCAAATATCGTTTGTATTTATAGTTTTCTTTAATGGAAACCTCCTGAAGCTTTTGACAATAAAATATATCCTGGATCTTAATAAGAATTTGTCTGGAGGAAAAGAAGAAAAACCTCTGCCAGCTGAGTGGCAATGACTCCTTACATAAATTCCTGTAACTATTGTATCATCACTTTGCTGAACCTTTGACTATGAATCATGGATTATGGTGGTAACAATTCATATCTAGATGTACTTGGAGGTTTTTTTGAACACATATAGTCATAAATTAAAAAACAAACTATTTACCCTTATATGAACTTTGAGATGTTACTGATTTTCCTTTATGTCAGAGTGTAATAAAACACTAGCAGTACTGAATAGGATACACCACATACAGCGTATGGTGATACACCATTTCTGTAGACTGGGCCATTTATTGATAACAGATTCTAAGAGTTGTTGCTCTTTTGGAATTATGCTTTCTGTGGGTCACAGACATCTAGCTCTTCATAATGGAAAATATAGATTAAAGAATCCCTTTTTGTTAAAAGGGTTGACATGAGCCCAGGTTGACCCACTACTGGGGCCTTGAGTGATCAGGTAATCTGTGGGTCCACCTGGAATTGAGATTTTGATTACTTGGCAGCGCCATCACAGAGAAAATGCTGCATCACATGGTATTCATTGAAATCAGTGAGCTGTCCATGTACTGCAAAGATGAAGATGGTCCTTGCAGTCACTGTCTGGTTCAGATACCTGTAGATGTCTTGAATGGATTCCCCTTTATAGAGATTATAGATAGATGTCTAGAACTGATTCTCTCTTAAATGGGTATACCTATCACAGACATTGGTGTTGTATTGCTAAGATATGCCACCAATGTCAGAGGTGCAGGCCCCACCATTAAGACACACTCCTATGCCCATGATAGGACCCCTAAAGTGAAGAAGAGCTCACTGTGCATGCTGGCTTGGTTATTTTTGGAACTCCCATAGCACTGAATGGAGACGTGGCCGTGGATGTGCCGTGTCCTCCCCATGGGACTTCCAAAAATAGCCTAGGGTGCTTGTCTGACTATTTTCAGAACTCCCATAGAAAGATGGAGATCATGAGCATGCACGGTGCAGTCTCCTTTACTTCTGGGGGCTCTGTTCTGGAGATATGAGCAGGTCGCAGAGGTGGCACCTATACCTATATGACATTGATGGCATAGCCTAGCAATATGCCACTAATGTCTGAGACAAGTATATGTATAACTCTTTAATTCAGAATGCCCTTATACAGTGAACTCTGAAGCAGGAAAGAAAATCTTTATTTATTTGAATGCACAATTAATCCCATTGCGCTGTACATCAAGAGGGGGTTACCCATATGTAATATATAAAAAAATACAATTACAAGAAACTATTAACAGACTGGTACAGAGGGGGGAGAGAACTAGGCGAGGGTAAAGGCAGCTCATCTGCTTATGTGGTGGCAGCATGCTTATTGCAGGTGGTAGGCTTTCCTGAAGAAGTGGGTTTTCAGGTTACTTTTGAAGGTTTGGATGTTGAGGGAGAGTCTGATGTACTGGGTTAGTGAGTTCCAGAGTAGGGGAGAGGCATGTGAGAAATTGTGTGGCCAATTGTGAGAAAAACAGATAAGAGGACACCAAAGAAGTTGGTCCTGTGAGGATCGGAGATTATGTGTTGGGAGGTATCGAGAAAGCAGGTCAGAGATTTGCAGGAGGGGACTGGTTGTGGATGGCCACATATGTAGTTGTTAGTATTTTAAACTGAATTCACTGGGAAATTGGGAGCCAGTGAAGGTATTGAAAGAGGGGAGAGGTAGAGGAGAACTGGGAGAGATTAACTGGGCAGAAGAGTTGAGAAGCGATTGTAGTGGAGCAAGAGTGCTAGATGGGAGGTCACAGAGGAGAATTTTGCAGCAGTCCAGGAGGGAGATGACACGACCATGCACTAGAATTTTAGTTGACACAGGAGAGAGGAAGGAGCGGATATGAGAGATGCTCTTGAGTTGAACACGGCAGGTAGAGGTAAGGGTTTCGATGTGTGGCTTAAAAGACAGGGCAGAACAGGGCTCCAGATGGCGACCAAAATGGTCACCAATGCGACTTGCATTTTACAAATGGCGACAAGACTTTTTAGTCTTGTCGCCATTTATGCCTAGACCCGACTGGCTAGTCAGCTGCAAGCAAGTGGCGGACAGCTGAGGAAGAAGCAAAGCGATTTCCATCTTCTCATGGGGAAAGATTGGACCGTCTGAAGTCCTGCAGCCGGCGCTCACGGCCTCTCAGCCCATCCCCCGCCCACTTCTCCTCAGAGTTGAGGCAGCCACTCTGGGTCCGCAGTGTGCCAGCCTCCGCCGCCGCAGTGCGCTCACACTACACTACCATGTGACATATTCAAATAAAAGGTGGGAATTTGCTCGTTTTTTGGTTGAACCCATTGAGCGGCGGTGCGCAGAGCCATCAGTGCAGGACAGTGGTGCAGACAGTGCACGAGCTCCTATCATGGTTGCTGATCACGCTTCTCATTCTTCCTCCTCTGCAGAGTGGATTGCCTGTCTAGATAAAAGCTACCGTCTACACATGTATGATGTGCTGGTCTACATGTATGATGTGACTGCAGGTATGATGTGACAGCTGGTCTACATGTATGATAGTGACTGTGCTGGTCTACATCTATGATCACTATTATACATGTAGACCAGCACAATCACTATTATACATGTAGACCAGCACAATCACTATCATACATGTAGACCAGCAGCCACAACATGCATGTAGCCTGGCTGTCACATAATGACTGTGCTGGTCTACATGTATGATGTGACTGCTGGACTACATGTAGGATGTGACTGCTGGACTACATGTATCATGATGTGGCTGTTGGTCTACATATATGATGTGACTGCAGGCCCGCATATATAATGCTTCCATGTTGCATGTGTCACCACTTTATTGTGCTGCATGTATGATGTGACTACCGTGCTACATATGATAAAACTAAGGTGCTGCCCATTATGTCATTTAGGGTCCATTCACACATCCTGGAAATGTGTCCGGATCCGTTCCGCAATTTTGCGGAATGGGTGCAGACCCATTCATTTCCAATGGGGCCGCAAAAGATGCGGACGGCACACAGTGTGCCGTCCGCATCCCCACTTCCGGTCTGCGGTCCTGCAAAAAAATAGAACATGTCCTATTCTTGTCTGCAGCCACAAACAAGAACAGGCATTTCTATTATAGAGCCGGCCATGTGCGGTCTGCAAAATGCGGAATGCACATGGGCGGTGTCCATGTTTTGCGGATCCGCAATTTGCGGACCGCAAAACACTTACGGGCGTCTGAATGAAGCCTTAGAAGGTTAGACTACTGAGCTGCTTGTATGTTGTTACTGTTGTGCTGCACGTATGAAAGTAAAAAAAAGCACCAAAAAAAAACAAAACATCAATATATTAAGTTTAAGGTCCCAGTCACAAGACCGTGTGAATGCACCCGCATCTATTCTGCAATTTAGCGGAATAGATGTGTCTGCATTCACTTCAAAGGGCGAACTTCCCGACCCGCGGCTCCGCAAGAAATTACAGAACATGTCCTATTCTTGTCTGCAACAGCGGACAAGTATAGGCAATTTGAAAAGGGCGCCCAGACGTGGCATCCGTAATACGGATCCGCAATACTATGGCCGTCTGAACAGCCCCTTAATCACCCCCTCTTCCAATTTTACATATAAAGTATATTAACAATAAATAAACATTTTACATATCGCCACGTCCGAAAAGTCCAAACTATTAAAATATAAAAAAATATCTATGTGGTGAACACGTAACAGAAAACAAAATAAAAACTGCACAATTTGCCATTTTTTAGTCACCTTGTCCCACCAAAAAAATAGGATAGGACTGTTCTATTATGGGCCAGACGTTCCATCTTCTTCTCCAAGTCTTTTTATTTAATTATAATTACATGTATTTACATTTGGCGACTAAAAATTTAATTTGGCTCCTAAATTTTTCAGTTCAGGAGCCAATGGCTCCTAGGTATTTTTTTTAGTCTGGAGCACTGCAGAATCAAATGTTATCCCCAGGCAGCGGACCTGAAAGACTGGAGAAAGCATCATGCTATTAACTGTAATGGATAGGTAAGATAGGGGGGCTGAGTGACATGAGGGAAAGATGATGAATTCAGTTTTCTCAATGTTGACTTTTAGGAAGAATGAAGATATAGCTGACAGACACGCTTGGATTCTGGACAACAGGGAAGTGACATCTGGACCAGAGAGGTAGATTTGAGTGTCATCAGCATAGAGGTAATATTGGAAGCAATGAGACTCTCATGAGCTGTCCCAGGGTGAATGTATAAATGAGAAAAGTAGGGGACCCAGGACAGACCCAACCAACAGAAAGAGGGCATGATGAGGAGGTAGTGTATGAATGGGAAAGAGAGGGTTTGTAACATATGTTACATCTGTGACATATCACAAGTGAGGTTTAATAGGTTATTGTGAATAACCTATAAACTATAGACCCAACTGTTAAGTGGTCGTCTCAAAAGATGCAATCAAATTGGATGTCTTCTTCTGTGCTTATTTATTGTATTTCAGATTCTCAATTCATTTCAGCCTTTTAACCCGTATTAAAGTTATATTCATTCTATTTCTATGATTAAACAGGTTTGGAATTTTTTGAACACCATTATTTAAAAAAAAGTCAAAATAAGTTTTCTTCTAGTCACAACTGCTGGACTAATCTCTGTTGTGGTTCATCTCAGGCAAAAGAATAAATGATCCAATAACCTGATCTTATCTATGACATCTTCACCGGCTGTTAGGGCTGCAAATCAACAGCGTTCGTTATGTAAAGAGATGACCAATAAGATATTTTTATTTTTGTAAAAGCCAAACATGATCTCAAAGATCATTTGTCAAGCTTTGCACACCTAATTTTTGGCCTAACTCTTATCAATTCATCAGGATTACAATCTTGGCTCTTGTGTATTAAGTCTCAAAAAAGCTAATAATTCTATTGCATGATGACTGAACAGTGCTAGTGTACACTGGCAAATTCAATGGAACAGTAATTTATAATAAATAATAATAATGTAGGAATTTTGCAAGTAGAGAGAAAAAGAGAAGGTCTAAAGACTGTCTAAGGCTTAGAGAAAGTCTGTTTTTGGATACAGTCCATCCAAAATGGCTGCCTAGCAATAGTCATTCCAGCAAATCATAATGTTAGAGGAACGTTTGATATTGTTATAGATTTTCTTCTGAAAGGGACAACCTGTACAAGAACATTCAGCTTTCTGAAAATTAGAAGAGTACAAAGAATTAAGAAATGTTTCTGTATAGCCTTATACAGAATATACTAAAAAGTTTGCCCCTAAAAATACAACTGTAAAGACTATTGATCCACTTCATAGTGGATCTTCCCCAGAGAAATAATTTAAAGGGGTTATCTACCTTTGGGGGCATTTTGGCAGAACCACCCTACATCGCCAGACCTGCTCTCCCCCACAGAGTTCCCTGGTTACCATTATCGCACTCTTGTCTGACTTGTTGACATCCGGTGCTGCTGCAGTCATTGACTGGCCGCTGTGGTGACATGATCTCCATACATTACTTGAAAAGTGATGTCAATTTCTGTAAAATGCTGCAAATATGCTGCCGTTTATGATCAGGTCAAAGAATTCAGTTTAGTAAAGAGGATGACTTAGTCACTAAATCTCAACTGAAAATATTAGATACCTCTACTTCCTAATATAAGGAAGACATCTTCTACAAACCATGTCTAGGGGTTGTGCAAAGTATGGCCAGGCATATTAAGAAAGAGTTCAGGAACACTTATCAAGCCAAGTGCCTGCAGCCTTTGGGCAATGGTTCAGCACAATCGACAAAGGTTTCCAGCTTCTGATGATAATCAAAGATGCTTCCCTTCACTAACAGCAATCCAAGATTTTCAAACACAAGCTCTACTAGAAATTTACAGAACTTTTCTTGTTTGATCGCTGGGGTTCCAACTGCTGGAACCCCCTACAATGCTGATAAGTGAGGTCTCCAAGTCTCCATTTTGAATAGAATGGTAGTGTGCATGTGTGACCACTCCTCCTTTCACTTGTATAGGGCAGATAAAAAATGGCAGTTGCCTATATCTCTGACAGTCTCAAAGAAGTGAAAGGAGCCATGGTCACACATGTGCAAGCACACCACTGCTACAATCTCATAGGGAACTCAGGGACCTCTGTTCTTGTGATCACTAGGTGTCCCAGCAATTGGCCCTCTGGTGATCAGATACTTATCCCTATGTGGTGGAATGTGTTTTTTTGTGGGAAATAAATTTGAGCTGGATCAAAAGCTGTACTTGAACCTGTTTTTTTTATTTAGATAAGAGAAATATCAAAGCATATATACCATAGAGGAAGTCTAAGTGGCTGCTGTGGTGTTTGTGGAGAGAGGGATTAGTCAGTAAATAAGTAGATGAGGAATTGGCCCAAAAATAAGGGGGTATGTCATAGAACCTTTCTTGCCTGGGTAGTAAAGTTGGGCTGTCCATTGTGATGTTTTCTTTTGGGTACCCTTTCGTGTCTTCTACAAAATTTCCTTTGCAGTCATTCAGGTCCAGAGGTTACATACTGCCTCCAGTTCTTTTTATTTTTTAGATACTGCAATGAACAATACGGTTCAGCTTACCCCTATTGATGATTAAAGCTCCCAAAAGTATGTGTTCTTTTATATCACAAGTACATTTCAGACAACAGAATGGAAAGATCAGGGAACAGCAAAAGTACATATCGATTTATCATTCCTATCAGCAACCCTCTTTATTTAATGAGATATGGTCCTGGATGTCAATGATAAAGTAGACCATTCATCAAACATTCCACCCTGTTTTCCATCATATTTTGCTCAGCAATTTATCATAGACTGAAATTCTGGCATAGGCGTTCTTAGCAAGGAACAAAATGTTGGAATACTTAACAAACCACTTCAATATATAAGGGAGTAGGGAAGTCATTCCATATTTCATGTTCATATTTCATGTTTAAGGTGTGTGACTAAAGTGGTAGAAAAATATGCTTAATGGGATTGTTTTACCAAAAGAACTTATCACCTATCCACAGGTTAGGTGATAAGTATCTGATCACTGGAGGTATCTGATCAGTGAGGGGGGTCATAAGTATCTGATCAATGGGACTACAACCGACTATGAGAACAGGATTCCCAACTTCACAGAGTCAATAGGACTGCTGCATTTTTCAACTCTGCCAACTATCTCCAGCAATTTCATAAATATGACTGGAGCAGTACCACTTAGGCGTGGTCATCACTCCATTCATTCCAGGGATTTAGGGACCTTGATATCGTGATTGTTTGTGGTCTTAAACAGGTTGTTCCACATTTAGAAGTTATCCCCTGTCCACAGGTTATTGGGATAACTAACTCATTGTTGGGCATGTGACTGCTGGGACCCCAAAGAATGATAGTCCTGTTCCTTCAATCTGATGGAGTTTCAGGTCATGCATGTACCATTCATAATGGGACTGCTGAAGAGCCCCTTTAATAGTCAGACCCTTACTGATCAGATAATTATCACATATCCTGTGAATAAGTGATAAGTTTCTATTGTGGGAATATCTATTTAAAGAGGATATTCATCCAATACATAAAGGACATGTCCACTTGGAGGTTCTTTAGAATATAAGCTGATCTCATGACATTCTGCTGCTGGCACACCCCTTCCCCCAAATATCAGAAGTTATCGGTAGGAGAAACTGGTGGCTTCAGTTCTTCTTCAACACACTACCATGGGGGAAATTAAACATTACACAGAACCCATTGAAATCAAAAGGCTGTCTGTGCTGGTCCTCCAAATAGAGACATGCCCTTTGCAATTGTTGTGCCTAATAGATGAAGGTCTTATACATCGGATCTGAGCTTAGATCACCATAAGTTTGGTTTAGTGGAATTCTGCAGTGTCTGGGTTATATACTATATAAGAAATATACTATAACAAAATATGTACATCTTATGGCCATTTAAACTGGGTACAGCCTTGATTTAAGATGGATGGGAAGATCTGCAGCTATGTTATCTGTAAACCAACTGAGAACAATACATGCCAATTTTAGAGGGACCAGCCAATTATCTAATGTATGGTGATGACAGGAATCTCCCCTGCAAGATGTTTAGGGAAGGAAAGATCTGGAATAGTAGATAGATTTTACTGAAAGTCCTTGTTATTATGCTTGGTGCTGTCTTTTGGCGTAGATCAACGTACAGATCACAAGGAAGTAGAAGTTTTAATGCCTAGTAGTGGTTTTAGTGATGGGATTAGTACTGTAGCTTTCCTTCATATCTTGAATAGATTGATGGTTTCAGTATATGGTAAATTTAAATACAAGGACATAAATGTGACAGAGTAGACATAAATGGGTTGATATAGTAAAGGCATACCTAGTATTGAGGGAGACCTTGCTCCAAGGAGTTTACAATCTGTTGGCTATTGAGAGCTCCCAGATTATACTCTATATATTCCATTACAGCATGACCATGGGGAGCGATTACTTCTTCTGTACATCTGTACGTTGCTAGGTGAGACTCACATCTTTACTATTTACTGCCCAGAGTCCTGACACCTTTGTTTGATGGCATCAAGCTGTGTTCTTTACAACTTCACACATAATCACAGGCATGTCCCAGCCAGCTCAGGGTCACCATGTTTGATGTTTGCAGCAAGTAATGGTCCATTTAGTCCCCGTTTGCTATTTTCTTTTCACTTGCTTGTCTAGAAGTCATTAACATTACACCAAGACAAAAGGTCTGGAATACTCAGATGTCATTTTATTCAGTAGTGTTATCGAGGTGAACAATGGTCCAATGCAGAAAATAAATAAGAATCAGTTTTACTGTTGGCATTCTGTAATTATGTTTGATTATCTGGTAATCAGGAAAAATTAGGTCTCTATCTATCTACAGTGCATTCAGAAAGTTGTTAGACACTCTTGCTTTTTTCACATTTTCTAATGTTGAAGCCTTTTGCTAAAATAATTTTAAACAATTATTTTTTTTGCCATCATTCTGCCCCATTATGACAAAGTTAAAACAGAATGTTCAAAATGTCTGCTAATTTATTGCATTGAGATAAGTATTCAGACCCTTTACTCAGTTCTTAGTTGAAGCACCATTGGCAGCAATTACAATTTGGAGATTTTCTGCCATTCTTCTTTGCAGATCCTTTCAAGTTCTGTCAGTTTGGATGGAGACTTTCCAGTTTCTCCAGAAATGTTCATGTTACATGATGGTTCTGGGTCCATCACTGCTCTGCTTCTTCGAATAGGAACTTTACACAGTGAACACTATTACTCCCATTTATGGCAATACCACTCCCCTCCTCTCCTTGCGGTGTGCAGTTACATAGCTACTTCTAATTGCTAATCAGATTTCTGCTATAAGACTGTGGTACTGACCTAATTTCCTTGTGTTTTCTGTTTGCCATGTTTTGACTCACGCTTGTTTACCAGGTTCTACCTTCCAGCCGCCTGCCTGTGCCTGTTTATCGTTGTGACTCTGCTTCCAGCCCTGACCTTGGACCTGTATCACATATACAGAAAAACTGACCCTGACCTGTTACTATGTGCTTGCCTGTTCCTTTGGTGCCTTGCACCTGTGTCTCTGACCTTTATGGGTCAGATGTCCACGACACTGAGGCTAGTGCAGGTGGTAGGGGTCTGGTGGCTGCAGTGATGGTTGACCTTCTGGAAGTTTCTCCCATCTGCACATAGAAGCTTTGAAGCTTAGCCAGAGTGAACATTTGGTTATTTGTCACCTGTCTTACCAAGGTCCTTTTCCGTTGATTGGTGAAGTAGCCATTGGTTGTTCCAAACTTCTTCAATTGAATAATTATGGAGGCCACTTTGATCTTGTGAAATTTTAGTGTAACAGGAATTTTGTACCCTTCCCCAGATCTGTGCCTCCACATAATCCCATCCATGAGCTCTACAGGCAGTTCTTTCCTTCGCATGGCTTGGTTTTTGCTCTAATATGAATTGTCAGCTGTGAGACCCTATATAGACAAGGGTTTCCAAATCAAGATGGATTGGAGGCCCCAGAGCTAAACTTCTAGTATCATAGCAAAGAATCTGAATACTGAATAAATTTGCAACAATTTAAGTGCAGATCGATTTTTTCATTTTATTTTAGCACAAGGTCGCAACACTAAATGCATTATATCTATTATATATCTATTTCTACTGTATCTAATTATTCACCACTTTCAGGTAAGTATTTAGGATAAGGTCAAATAGTTCAGATGGCTGCACATAGCAGGCTATGCCCACCCATGGCAGTCAGTGGGCTTGCAAAAATTCTGAAGGCCATTGGCTGCCATAGGTGGACATGGTCTGCTGCTTACATCCACCTAGACCTTGGCCAGTCCTGTGTGGATTAGCAACATCAATATCATCAAACTATAATAACATATAATAAAATATACTAATTCTACACTGAACTGATGTCTGGACTCATTTCCAGGACACAGACATTACTTTATGCATGGACTTTGTTTTTCAGAAAATGCCTCATTGCCACTTGCAGATCTGTTGCAGACTGCAGCAGGTTTTCCTCTGGGAACTTCCTATACTACAACCACTATATAATTTATGATGATGCGTTTTTGTAAATATGTTGGGGCTGTCTTATGACAACCTGTTGAGCAAACTAAAGCCGAGATATAAGGATTTTTTTTTATTGGAGATTAGATCCAAGACACTTTGGGTTAGCATAGATTGCATATAAAATCCAACTCACCAAAATCCATATACTTTTGAATCTCATGCCCATGACTAGCCTCTGGCCTGGCTTGTGTTTTTTTTTTTTTTTTTTTAAGCAGAAAAAACACCTTGTCCACCATTAGGGATAGAACACAATTCAAACTTCATTCAGGTATTCAATTACAGTAAAAGTGTAATCCAGATATAAACTGTAAGAGATCAGTATAGCAAGTAAAAAAATTGGGGGTCATTTAAGAACTGATATATGCCAGGTGTTTTCAAGGTTTTTAATTTTTTTTCAGTATTAAAACGCAAGAAAAACTATATGTGTGGTATCGTTGTAATCATAACGCATAGTGAAGATCCCTACTGAGCCCCCATAACAGTATCATCCACTGGGCCCCCCATAAGAGTGGCATCCATAGTGCCCCCATAACAGTGACATCCACAGCACCCCCATAACAGTGACATCCACAGTGTCCAAAATGTGCCATCCACAGTGCTCCCAGTGACAGCCCCAAGTGACATCCTTAGTGCCTTCCAAGTGACGTCCACAGTGCCTTCCAAGTGACGTCCACAGTGCCCCACTACAGAGCCGAGTGCAGGCTTCTCGTAGAAGCCATCTGGACAGGAGTGAATGGTGCTGGTCAGCAGATTCGATTTGGGTACTAATAAATTTGACCCCAATCAAAGGTGCTGTGAAAAGTTGTGTATGACACTCTGGGGTCTCCTAGGACTCTCAACCCCTCTCAAGCTCTTTAGTGCCAAGACAGCATAAGTAACGTCAATGTGACATAAATGTCTGTGGGTAACGTATGATAACCGGTGCTAATGAACAGCTCATAACACTGCACTGTTGGATTTTATTTTTAAATGAACACATGGTCACACATTATAACATTTTGGTGGCAGATGCCTTCTAATCTATGAAATAGTGGCTGCCATTTTCAGAGACCTGTCTAAATCATATCACAAAAGATCTGGATTTGTCTGGAATCTAAATTTTTGGGAAATTCAAGATGAATTCAATAAAGTTGATTAACTCATCTCTCCTTATAAAAATGTATCCACTGGCGTTTGTCAGGGGTCAACCCATGGTGACCTCATTCCCAGTGGCAGAGTGACTCTAGCGCTATATATCACCTGGCCACCACATCTAACATGACTTTGGATGAAATTCCTTATAGAGGCTTATATACATATCCAAGGTCAGGAAAACTACATTAGCTAGTAAAGGATAGCTCCTTCTTTACTACGTAGGGGTTACATGGGGTTAATGCAAAGGGGTTTTTGTCAACCACATTATCAGTACAGTACGGATTATAATAAATCTGCAGCTCACATGCACATGCTTTCCTGTTAATTGTGACTTGCATAAAGCCTTTGTTTTCCTCTATTCCTGTATGTACATTACTACACTAAGTAAACCTGTAGAAGAAACAGTTGCCAGACTTTTACCAAGAGGAGTAGAATATTACGCTGTTAATAATATGACATCAGCGCATATGGGGCTTGTTTAGGGCAAAAGTTTATAATTTTTAAAGAACGTGCAGGGCTTCTCCATCCGTTTTCATTCCAACATAAAGGAAAGCCATGCATGACTGATCTACTAAAATAGGTTATTTGGGCTCTGTCCATAACCAAAAGTGGTCAGGAACATTTAATTCTCCTAAATATATGAACACTCGTATTACTGCCAATGCTTGTAAAATGGAGGGTGACCAGCTGCCAGTTGTATAAGTTAATGTGATTGCTACTTTCAGATTATGCAAGAGCTCCAATAATTTTGGACCGGGTGTTGCTATATGGCACAGCTTCCAGTTAACGTTCCAGTTGTTCATCTGTTTATGCATCTGTTTTTTATTGAAGGTTGTTTGTTATAACAAGAGAAACCTATATATTGGAAAAATCCGCTCCACCATAGGAAGCATAAGAATTTCATTTGTATTGTCTTCTGTTTGAGCTCCTGCTGCCATCATAAATTTCAGCATAATCAACCACACCTAGAATTTCAAAGCCAGGACTTCAACTGCAGATGCTTATCTTCAGATAAGAAGTATTACAAAAAGAGGAGAGCATAGCTCTAAATCTCATGTATTCACAAACTTTTTTTTATCTTTATAAAAGTATCCACAGCACATTCTTTGAGCTTTATAGCAAAGAGGTAAAGTTTTGAATATATTAAAGGGGTTGTCTTACTTCAGCAAATGGCATTTATCATGCAGGCAAAGTTAAAGGGATTGTCCGAGTTCTGAGCTGAACCCGAACATTTCCCCATCTGCAGCCCTCCGACCCCCCTGAGATAAGCATTTAAGCATTTCATGACGACACCTAACAATTGATCAACAGTACCTCGCCATTGAGAGGTTTGAAGCAGGATGTTCTCAGACGGAAGTGGCCACTGAGCTTAGAGTGTTACAGAGTGTCATCAGAAGGTTGCAACAGAGATACAGAGAGATTGGAAGAGTCACAGAAAGGCATAGAAGTGGACGTCCTTTGACCACATCCCTCACTGCCCTGCAGAACCGGATGATGAATGCCACACAACTCCAGGCACATTTAAGCGAGGTGAGAGGTACCCAAGTGTCATGTTAGACCATTCAAAATAATTTACATCAGTATGGTCTGCCTGCTAGATGACCTGCAAAGATACCTGACCACAGGTGTCATCATCTTGCATTAACCAGGGCCTCAGTGCTGTTCACTGATGAAAGTGGATTCATGCTGAGCACCATTGATGTCAAGGAGAACGCTACTGTTGTCACCAGACGAGCTTTTGATGGTGGTGGTTATACAGTGTGGGCAGGTGTGTCTAGTCAATACAGAACTGCCCTACACTTTGTGAATGGTACAGTGACAAGCCCATACAACTTGAATAACAACACAGGCCTAATTTCATCTTCATGGATGATAATGCGCCAGCTCATGGAGGTCGCATCGTTAGGGAACGGCTGCTTGAGACTGGGGTACCTCAAATGGAGTTTCCTGCACTTTCTCCAGACCTGAATCCCATTGAAAAATTATGGGATCAGTTGAGTCGCCGTGTAGAGGATTGTAACTCTGTACCCCAGAACCTCAATGACCTGAGGGCCACCCTTCCAGAAGAGTGGGATGCCATGCCTCAGCAGACTATAAGTCGACTTGTGAACAGCATGAGACGTTGTTAAGCAGTAAATGATGCTCAAGGTCATATGACTAGTTATTGAGACATTGACATTGACTGGTGTTGGCTTTTGTTTCAATAAATTGTTTGAGATGAGGAAATCACCATTGCTGCTTCTACTTAAATGCCCTACTTTCATGATATAATACCACCGTAGTGTGAACATTTTACGTTTTCCATAAATTTCTACTGAAAGCCAAATATCCCCAACTTTTTGTGAGTAGTGTGTATATATATATGTGTGTAATTTATACCTCATGCCTCACATATCAGTACACTGCTATATATATACTGGCCAGGAACGGGTAGTGGGAGAGGCTATGAATGGGGATTGGGGACCAATTTATATGCTTGCTATGGGGCCCA
This sequence comes from Rhinella marina, assembly GCA_900303285.1. NCBI lineage: Eukaryota > Metazoa > Chordata > Amphibia > Anura > Bufonidae > Rhinella > Rhinella marina. The sequence continues at coordinate 74,415 of ONZH01025020.1, forward strand.
GTGATTTCTATGTAAACCCCTGGTGGTGCCTATGTTTGTGTTTGAACACCCATAGCTTTTTTCATTCTGTAAATCTTGCACACGGCATTGCTTACGTCTTCAAGAAGTGTGGAGAAAGACAGTTGATGCCCGCACACACCTGGTGGCAGACAAGCTTTGCTTAGGTCTGACACATTTTGGATGTGTGCCCACAGTATCAGTGTCATCACTAGTTACCGACCTGAACATAAAAGAAGCAGATCTGGGCCTGGCAGTTTTTGGGAGATTCTGGCTGCATGTTGCCTTTGCCCTTTATTGCTGCTTTTGGCACAGTATCAGACTCAGAAGTGACCTCCATGTCATCATGATGTGACTGAGAGGAGGACTGAGCCATACAGTCCACCATTTCATCCTCTTTGCCCTCAATAATATTGTTGGGAGCCGGGGACAACTGTAGCCTACTACTACTGCTATTGCTGAATGCATAGCTGGTGCTGATACCCACATTCTGATTCTGGGAGGACGAGACCTGGGTCTTTTGTTTTGCACTCTTCCGCTTTCCAGACATTTTATTATTAGGCCTATGAAAAGTCATGGGTTTCAGATTATTAAATGGTACTAGCAAAATTGCAAATGTTTTTTTTTCTGAAATTTAAATACAGGGGTGTAAATAAATGCCCCAAATTACTCCTCTTCCACAAACACACTGTACAAATTTACAGTGATAATAAATGCAATTTTTGCACTGTGGCGTGTTTGAACTACATGCTCTGATGCAGTAATAGCAGCCCTTCACTAACACTCTTTTTTGGCATTGATGATTAACATCTATTCAACTAGATGATGTGCTGCAGTATGCACATGTTCACTAAAACCTGCAATATTTTTGCAGTGAAAAGGTGATAATACACAACACACTTTTTGAACTAGACGCTGTGATGCAGTATGCCTTCACTTGTGTGTAATTTGTGTTACAGATATGAAACATGGTACAGTTATTTACATAGAATTACACACATTCACTAAAACCCATGCAATATCTTTGCAGGGATGATACACAATGCTTCATTTAAACCAGACACTGTAATGGAGTATGAAATGCAGTGCCCAAATATTCTCTCCCTATAATCTTCTTATAGTGCCCCTCTCTATCACCTTTTCCTCCCCTGTAATCTTCCCATGCTTTCCCTAGCTAGGAGCCACAGCACAGTTTCCTGCCAGGTTGCAATGTGCTCTTTGTGCACAGACACATGCTGCCCCCATGATTGGCTGGTCTACACTGTCTCTCAGCCTGTGAGCCAATCAGAGCAAGTCCCCCCCCCCCCACACACACACACACACACACACTTCCTCCCAGTATCATCTAGGCTTCCTTCTTCTTCTCTCATGATTTTGTCCTTCAATTCTCACAGTAAAACTGCACTGAATGGTTTATGTGATTTGTCCTAAATGAATCACAAAAGCTTTGGATACATTTGGGGATGAATATTTGTGAAATTTGTAACAACCTGATTCGCTCATCATTAGTACTAACGTTTATTCCTGATAATTGGCCCAACAATTGTCCCATGTAAACCCACCATCACTCCAGTTGAAGGCTTCATGCACTTGGTGGTAAATTCTAACTTTCTACACTGCATGCCATAGTACTGAGCCCCCATACAGGGGCATTATTGGTCCATCATACAGACCTATAGGAACTCTGTGTGCTGCTGAGCAGGGTCTGTTCTTACAATATTTCTGTAGGGGGAACTATTACTGAAATTGCTGTATCTCTGAGATTTGACTGAAACTTGGCATAGGACAGCACATTTGTGAAGCACACACCTTGCTTTGTACAAAGTGGCTGGTTTGTATTTGGAATGGTATGGGGCATAGATATTTTGCAAAGAAATTTCTAGATCTTTCTCCAATAAAATTTGTCATTGCTATGGTTTCCTTTAGCCAGGACAAAGGTTCAAGTTTGTTGCCCTAGCCCCATATCTAAATAACCTGGCCACAGGGGAATCAGATATCAACCCTCCGCAGTGTTCTCCCCGATTCTATCAGGTGTTATTGTAGTATTTGAATGACTAGATGGAAAGATTTTACTGTAATAGTACAGAAAACATATAAAGTGACCCTTTCTTTATCATTCAACTTTCGGCAAACTTTAGAATGCTTGCAAAATGTTAACCCGTTTCACCCCAAATATGACTTTCGAAACAAGGCTATATACTGTAAATTCAACAAAACTAATTGAATTTTGGAAGAACATTCAACTAAAATTAGTTTCTAGTCTACTCTTAAAGTTATTCGCAAACTAAATCATTTTTAAATGAAAGATCAAGTGTATCAATACCATTAGGCAATGTTTCCTCCATAGAATGAGCAAAGAAAGTAGTGAATGATTACTTCTATTAACATCACATTAGGCATGTGAGCACATATAAAATGTGAAATGTGGCTGAGAAGTATGTACTTTCATCTTAATTCAACTTTTCTTCTGCAGTACATGCTCTCAATACTGAAGTCTCATGCAATATATCTTGCTGTATTTTGTAACTCTTCCTATGCAAACAAATGACCAGCCCATCAAGACTATTCTGATGGCAATAGTTTATAGAACAGTGCCAATATGAATGATAAATATTCATAATTTGGTCCCATAGTGGTGGTATTGGAAAGTGCTATAGTGGTAGCATGAAGTTACACAGTGGTCCATAGCATTGAGATGCAGTCATATTTGAAATCTATGGTGGTGGCATAGCCAATGTGCAATAGTAGTGGCATGTGGGGGCGGACAATGAGGATCTCTGTGCAAGAACATCATATGGTAATCTACCTCTTTAACTACTGTGGGGATTCGCTTTGGTAGGCAGGGTGAGCGGACGTAGTACAGAGGGGCAAAATAGTTCTTAACCAAGAAGGTACCACTTAAAAAGGTCAAGTCCTGGTGTTCAGTTCACACTGTGCTGCAGGTACTGTACCGCGTAAGAAGATACCTGTCCTACCAGACAGGTCGCAAGCATGCACCCAGCCACAAGCCTCATACACAGTCAGGCCTACTGCTGTCCAGCTGGCTTTTTCAGACAGTCGGGCGTCGGCAAAGTCCGGACCAGCATGTGAGATCCGGTCTGGTGCTTGACCTCACCTGGCTGTCAATCAGTCCAGCAGCACATGCTGAGAGGAAAATATCTCCCATCTATCACGCAACCCCTCGCTGTGTCACTCTACTAAGTTGATGAGAAAAGAATGCTAGTCATAGAGCCCCTTCATCATGATTCTCTGCTGGGACAGTCCACCAGTTATTAAAAATTATTGCACCTTCAACGCAATCCCTCAACACAACATAACATACAATAGTAATAGTTCTACTATTTCTCTTTTTAGAAGGTAGTGGTCCGTCTTGCCGTCTGTGCAGCTGCACAAGTAGCAAATATGATATATCTGCCTTGGTGTGATATAAGTTTTTATAATTGCATCTTGTTATTGTGTGCAACCTGAAAGGAGGCTGAAAAGAAGCTGTGGTTGTGATCAAGACACTGTTCATGATCTTCTGAGCATGGCTCTCTTCTTCTCATGTATCATATTTCTCTTTTTATATTGTTTAAGCATATCCTCACTGTTTATCATCATGTTGCATTAAATAATTGTCAAGTTTTTTTAGAGAAGGTAAAACTTGGCTATTGCCCAGGGTCCTCCAAGGAATGGACCCATAGAACAAATTTTGAGTAGAACGTATAAATCTTTGCTACCCTGGACCTCTGTTGATTTCACCATTAATCTCTGTAGACACTGTATGTATAGATATAGCAGTAATTGAATGGCATTTTTATTTGTTTTTTTTATATGTTGACACTGGAAGGTGGTGATGTTTGGATACTGTATGAAGTTGTTAGTTAAAGGTGTTGTCGGAGATGCAATTAAAAATCTTGGACAAGCCCTGCAATAGCCTAAAATAAAAATAAAAAGTATAAGTATACAGTACCCTGGACCTGGAGGTATTTGCAAATGTTTTATTATGTTATGTTATCCATATCTTTAACCGTGTACTCCAGCAACAGGAGGTAAAGTTGGTAATGGCTGACAGGAACAGGGTTGACAAGTAAAGAGAGATTGATTACTTGTGGCCTGATTCTTCTAACCACTATACCACTGCATCAATTACAGGAAGCAACAATAAGGGAGTACACCATGACACAACATCTCATCAGGGCCACTACCACTCCCATCCTCTACACCAGCTCCTCAGGGGCTCGCTGCACTCACCGCTTTCTCTGGCAGTTGGGTTGTGCTGGTATATGGATTATAACCGCTGCAATATAAACACAGAGAAGCATAGATAGGAAGGACCACCGAGACAGAAAAACAGTTGTGAGGCTGATGAGAGGCTCGCCTTTCGGTGTTGTGATGGGCACACTTTACCCAGAAGAACAGGACAAACACTAGGGTCTGCTGTACTGGTGTTGGTGATGTGCACAGCAATATGGAGGTGTACATCACGTGACCACTGCATCCAATCACTGTCCTCAGTGGCAGACCTCAGGAGACCGTAATTGGCTGCAGCGGTCCTGAGCCATATACAAACACTTCTCTGCTGTAGTCTGTGAGCAAGCTGCAGCATGAGGAATGGACCAGGGCTACACAGGATGACTCTGGAGAAAGGGTTGAGTATAAGATACATTTTTTTATTTTAGGCTATTGAAGGGTTTGCAAAAATTTACAAAAGATGTTTCACTACAATGGTAAATGCAATTGAAAATATATGGCTAAACCATCACATTGATGTTAAAATGAGACTTTCGCCAATATATTCTTATATCAAGAACATACCGGAGCCCGTGCACCCCGTCAAGGTCTCTCAAAGTGGCATGGGACCTAACACTAACCTACCTGTGCCATATGGGCAATTACGGATAGGGGAATAAAGTCAGAGTCACAGCAAACAACTCCCAGTTACCTCCAGTGTGAAATCACACATACAATGGGAGGAGGGAGGAGGCTGTGAGTCCCACCTACCAATGACTGTATGTGCAAACATAAATTGCTGCAATTGCCCATACAGCATGTAGTTTTAGTGTTCGGTCCCGTGCCACTTGAGATACCTTGACGAGGTGTGCGGGCTCCGGTATGTTCTTGATATAAGAATATATTGGCGAAAGTCTCATTTTAACATCAGTGTGAGGGTTTAGCCATATATTGTCAATTACATTTACCACTGTAGTATACCATCTTTTAAATTTCAGTTTTTTATAGAAAACTAACAGAAGGACCCGGCTTTGCCTGGGTATATTTTGTCTATTTCATTTAGTGTTTGTGTTTGTCGTTGCAGAGAGAAAGTCAATGCAGCTGACAGTAGTTAAAACTTACCTTCATTTTTTCAATTCCCATTGGCTGCGGAGTGGAAGGGGGCGTGACCTGATCGGGACGGGGGCGTGGTTTAGCAGGATTTTGGAGGGGTTGCTTTTAAGTCCTTCTTTTGAGGGTGGTCTGAATTAAAGGTCAATACCATGGTAATGAGGACACGCAATGGGTAGCAGTGGAAGAAAACATCGATTCCCACGGGTATATTTAATCTATTTCATTTAGTGTTTCTGGTTGTCGTTGCAAAAAGAAAGTCAATCTCCCACCCACCCCTGCAGCTGACAGATGTTGAATTTTAGCTTCATTTTTTCAATCCCCGTTGGCTGCGGAGTGGGAGGGGGTGTGACCTGACTGAGTAGGGGGCGTGGCTTAGCAAGACCTGGGGATGGGGTTTTTAGTCCTTCTTTAGGGGGCAGCTTGAATTACAGGTCGATGCCATGGTAATTTATGAGGACACGCAATGGGTAGCAGTGGAAAAAAACATCTTTTAGTAACTACTGAATGGTCATAGTCTAAAATTAGTCTATTTAATTTATTTCATTTAATGTTTCTGTGTGTCGTTGCAGAGAGAAAGTCAATGCAGCTGACCTTCATTTTTTCAATCCCCATTGGCTGCGGAGTGGGAGGGGGTGTGACTTGACCAAGTCAGAGGCGTGGCTTATCGAGACCTGGGGCGGGGGTTTTAAGTCCTTCTTTAGGGGGCAGTTTGAATTACAGGCCGATGCCATGGTAATTTATGAGGACACGCAATGAGTAGCACTAGAAGAAAACATCTTTTATTACGACTGAACGGTCTTAGTCTAAAATGAGTCTGAAACATAAGTTATATTTATGGTAACCGGAATACCCCTTTAACAGTGTCATCCACAGCGCTCTGTCCCTTTAAATCAGCGAATAGAGATGGCTGAGCTCCTCAGCTGGCTGCTAATTACCTGGCTAGGTTGTTATGGAAACCTGTGTGTACCTGCAGAAAATGGCAGTTGGAATTTGCTCCCAGACTAATATTGGCTAATTGAGATCATATTTTGGGAATATCTTGGGAACGGTACATCCTAGAGAGCTGAGACGTGGTGTAAAACCTTCGCGGACACCTGATGTACCTGTGTGCTGAATTTGGTGAAAATCGGCCCAGAAGTTTGGTCGTGCATAGAGAACAGACAGACAGACAGAAACTCATTTTTATAATATTAAGAGATTACATCCCCACATTTTGCTATCCTTTGTAGGATGTCTTTGTGGTACATGTGGTCCGCTGCAGGCATCCTCCATTGTATGCATTTTTGCTGGGGATTTGCTGGATCACATGTGCAGGATCTGCTCCCCTGATTGGAAATGTGTAACAGTACATGGGGTTTTGAGCATATTCTGCCTTTTAAGACCACTTTATTCCATGATTCTATTGCACGGTTTGTCCAAGATTTTTAGTTACTGCAGATATCTCCTTTAAGTGTTAAGGGGGTTTTCAGAGAGTTTTTATCCTTTGGATAGGTTATCAGTATCTGATCGTTGGGGGTCCGACACCCAGGACCACTGCCGATCAGCTGTTTGAGAAGGCACCGGCGCTCGCAGTAGTGCAGGGGCCTTCTCTTTGCTCACCGAGCACAGCGCTGTACATTGTATAGTGGCTGTATAGGGCTGAGCTGCACCTAGGCCATGTGACCAATGAACGTGAAATCACTAGCCTAGGTAAAGCTCAGAGTAGGCCATGGCACTACTGAAAGCACTGATACCTTGATAATTTGGTGATCTGCGGGGGTCCCTAGTGTCAGACCCCCAATGATCAGAGACTGAAGACCTATTCAGGATAGATCATCAGCAAAAAAATCCTGGCAAACCCCTTTAAGTATGTATTATGTTGGCCCTGAATGGGTATGTACTATGTGTGCACAGTATGGCTGTATTTTTTGGTGTTTTATATCAGTATTAGGGTATAAACATTTGGGTAAGTGCACTGGCGTAACTATAGGGGTCGCAGTGGTCGCAGTTGCGCCTGGGCCCCTAAGCCAGTGGTACTCTACTCTTCCCTTTATAAGATGCAGTACATCTTATAAAGTGAATATTAGTGAGCGCTTTCATAATTAACTAGTATGCAGGAGGAGAGAGAGTGAAGCACTGGTAGCACTGTACAGTACTTACCCCTCCTCCTGCTCTCTCTTCCTGAGACCCGCGCTGCTGCGTCCTGGCTGCCTGCAGCATCAGGACGTACAGCGCGCACTCTGACCTGATGCTGCAGGAGGTCAGGTGACTTCAGAGTGGGGCCTGAGAAGAGGAGACAGCCAGGACAGGGAGAAGAGCGGCGGAACAGGAGAGGTAAGTTTGTTTATTTGTTTTATTGTCTGATCTGAGGCCTGATATGGGGGCCAGAAGGGGGGTCTGATTAGGGGCCAGAAGGGGGGTCTGATTAGGGGCCAGAAGGGGGGTCTGATGGGTCTGACTGGGGGGTCTAGAGAGGTCTAATTGGGGTCTAGAGGTCTAATGGGGGTCTGATTGGGGGTCTGGAGGTCTAATGAGTGTCTGATTGAGGGTCTGGTAGTCTAACGAGGGTCTGATTGGGGGTCTGAAGGGGGATCTGATGGGTCAGCTTAGGGGCCAGAAGGGTCTGATTGGGGTCTGAAGGGTCTGACTGGGGGTCTGAAGGGTCTGACTAGGGGTCTAGAGAGGTTTTAATGGGGGTCTGGAGGTCTAATGGGGGTTCTGATTGGGGGTCTGGATGTCTAATGGGGGTCAGATATGTAGGTTTGGAGGTCTAATGGGGTCAGATATGGGGGTTTGGAGGTCTAATGGGGGTCTGGAGGTCTAATAGGCATCTTATATGGGGGTCTGGAGATGGAGGGGTCTCATCTGGGGTTTGATATGGGGATCTGATTTGAAAGCTAAGGGGGTATTGTTTTTCTGTGTGGTACCAGTATTTTCAGGGAGATTGTTTCTGCAGTATAGTATGGGGGGGGCAGGATGGGGTGTTGAGAAGGTGAGAGGATAAAAAGAAGGAAAGTATGGTGTCTGTTTGTTAAACAGAGACGAGACGCGGATGAAAGAAGTCACCATGGCGGTCTGGTCTGACAAGAGAAAAAGAGGAAACAGAATGTCTACATCAGAGAAGAGAAGTCACTAGATGTAAGAGGTATATATGTGGGGCTGTATGACCCTGTATGCTCTGTAGCACTGTATGTAATGTTTTCCAAGTATGTCTTTAAAGGGGTTGTCCATTTTTTTGTACGAGCGCTGCCTTCTCTTCTCTGTTTACTGCTTATCACTGCAAATGCTACAGCGAGCAGGTAAACAAAGCAGAGAAAGCAGCGCTGCCCTCTTTTCAAACAGCTGATTGTCGAGGGTGCCAGAGAACCCCAGGCCGATCTTATATTAATGACCTATCCTGAGGATAGGTCATCAGTAGAGATGAGCGAGTAGTGAAATATTCGAAAGTTCGAAATTCGATTCGAATAGACTGCGAAATTCGACTATTCGACCGGATATCGAATCCCATTAAAGTCTATGGGAAAAAAATGCTCGCCACTTGGAAATCTCAATTCGACCACTTGGAGGTCACCAAGTCCACCCTGGAACCTCAGAAAAGGATGCCAACACTGCTGGAATGCAACTGGGACAGCAGGGGAAGCATGTCTGGGTGCATATAACGCGCCCAAGTCGCACTATTACGCCACTATCACAGCCTCTCAACAATACACTCCAAACACAATCTAACCTCTCTGTAAAGTGAGACCATACAAGGAAACCTTCTTTCCTCAACATTGCATGGACCCCAAGCCAAACTAGACAAAAAAGAAGATAAAATTCTGCACCCCTTAAAAATCACGTTGCCTATGACAACCACAGATGGCATAGGCAAGGGGGGAAAGCAAATAGACCCCACCGCCTAATTGTCATTGTGTGTGTGTGTGAGATGTGGTCAGACATGTCTTCTTTAAAATGTAAAACAACTCAAAAAACACATGCAGAAGCCTTAAAATGCCAATTGTTGGCGCTTGAGATGTCAGTGACCCGACCTGGCCCAGTGTCATGTCTAGCAGGTAAAGCAGTGGGATGTTGAGGGATGCGTAGGACCGCAAAAGGCAGGAAGAGGCCGTGGGCTGGTCATAGGCTCATGGGAAAATTTTGTGGCGGCCCAGAGGTGACACCTTTAAAATTATGTGGAGCCAAGAGGTGAGACCTCTTAAAAATTATGTGGAGGCCAAGAGGTGGACCTGTTAAATTTGTGGGGCCCAAAGGTGAGACTCTAAAAAAAAATTATGTGGAGGCCCAAGAGGTGTTAGACCTGAGAACCATTTTGTGGAGGCCCAAGAGGTGCAGACGTGTTAAAGATTAAAGATTATTGTGGAGGCCAAGAGGGAGGACAACCATTAAAAAAGGGATTTATGTGGAGCCCAAGAGGGACACCTCTTAAAAATTATGTGGAGGCCCAAGAGGTGAGACGTGGATGAGACCTCAAAAAATTATGTGGAGAGCCTCTTAAAAATTATGTGGAGGCCCAAGAGGTGAGACCTGTTAAAGATTTTGTGGAGGCCCAAGAGTGAGACGTATTTAAAATTTATGTGGAGGCCAAGAGGGGGAGACCTGTTAAAATTTTGTGGAGGCCAAGAGGTGAGACGTATTAAAAATTATGTGGAGGCCCAAGAGGGAGACTGTTAAAGATTTGTGGAGGCCCAAGAGGTGAGACGTCTTAAAAAATTATGTGGAGGCCCAAGAGGGGAGAACCGATAAAATTATGTGGAGGCCCAAGAGGGAGACCGCTTAAAAATTATGTGGAGGCCAAGAGGGCAGACCCATTAAAAATTATGTGGTGGAGGCCCAAGAGGTGAGACGGGGGAGACCTGTTAAAGATTTTGTGGAGGCCCAAGAGGTGAGACGTATTAAAAATATTGTGGAGGCCCAAAGAGGGAGACCTGTTAAAGATTTTGTGGAGGCCCAAGAGTGAACGTATTAAAAATTATGTGGAGGCCAAGAGGGAGACCTGTTAAAGATTTTGTGGAGGCCCAAGAGGTGAGACGTATTAAAAATTATGTGGAGGCCCAAGAGGGAGACCATAAATTATGAGAGGCCCAAGAGGTGACACCTATTAAAAATTATGTGGAGGCCCAAGGGGCAGAGCCGATAAAAAATTAATGTGGAGGCCCAAGAGGTGACACCTCTAAAAATTATTGTGTGGAGCCCAGAGGTGACCTCTTAAAATTTGGTGGAGGCCCAAGAGGAGACCTCTCTTTAAAACCTCTTAAACATTTTGTGGAGGCCAAGAGTGAGACCTCTTAACATTTTGTGGAGGCCCAGAGATGAACCTCTTAAAAATTATGTGGAGGCCCAAGAGGTGAGACTGTTAAAAATTATGAGGAGGCCCAAGAGGTGAGACCTCTAAACATTTTGTGGGGGCCAAGAGTTGAAACCTCTTAAACATTTTGTGCAGGCACAAGAGGTGAGACCGGGATAAAAATTATGTTGAGCCCAGAGGGTGAGACGCGGTTAAAAATTATGAGTAGCCCAAGAGGTGAGACCTGTTAAAAAATTATGAGGAGGCCCAAGAGGTGAGACCTCTTAACATTTTGTGGAGCCCAAGAGGTGAGCCATAAATATAAAAAATTTTTCTGATTTACGGACCAATTCTACGGCGGTTAAGGAGAGAGGAGTGGAGGAGGAAATGGCACTTCATACACATGGCACTTCACTTTTGGCTGCTTTCCACTGTTGGAGAAGCAAAGTCCGGGTCAATCCACTTGCTGTTCATTTTGATTAGCGTCAGCCTGTCGGCACTGTCGGTTGACAGGCGGCTGCGCTTATCGGTAATAATCCCCCGGCTGCGCTGAAACACCCTTTCTGATAGCACGCTGGCGGCAGGGCAGGCAAGCACCCCAAGGCGTACAGGGACAGTTCCAGCCACGTGTCCAACTTGGAGACCCAGTAAGTGTAGGACGCCGAGGGATCGGGGAGGACAGGGTTACGGTCTGCCAGGTACTCCCGCAAACATCCGCCGTACTTGTCCCTCCTGCTGATAGCGGGCCCCGCAGTGATGGAAGTTGCACGAGGGGGTGCCATGAACGTGTCCCACACCTTGGAGAGTGTTCCCCTGGTGGCTGTGGGCCTGATGGATGTTGTGGGACTCTGGGAGACCCTCTCCTCTCTGCCGCCAGCGATGGTGGGTGGGAAAATCTCCATCATGTTCTGCACGAGTTCCCTCTGTATTCCAGCAATCGATTCGTCCTCTCCTCTACCGGAATAAAAGAGGAGACGTTATCTTTATACCGGGGGTCCAGGAGTGCGAAGACCCAAGTACAGTTTGTTCTCCACTATCCGGACAAACACGTGTGTCCCGGGAAAGCAGCCCAGCATGAAGTCAGCCCATGTGTGCCAGACTCTGAATAGGCATGACCTCACTGCCCCCACCAGAAGGATCACTTGCCATTTCCTCCTCTTCCTCTTCCGCCTCCTCTCCGCCCCATCCGCGCTGAACCAATGGGACGCACACAGCCTGACTGCTACCCTCGCCGCCAGCATCCTCCTCCTCTTCCACAGCCACCTCCACGTCGTCCTCCTCCTCATCCTCCTCCTCCTGCAACTGCCACCGTGAAGCAGACAAAAGTGTGGTCTGACTGTGTAGCTCCGTTGCGTCTCCTCCTACCCCCGTCTCCTCTGCGTGCAATGCGTTCTCCCTTATTGCGATGAGCGATTCTTTAAGGACGCCTAGGAGCGAATGGTTACGCTCACTATAGCGTCCTCGCTGCTGACCTTCTTGGTGGACTCCTCAAAGATACGCAGTACATCGCATATGTCTGCCATCCATGGCCACTCGTGGTTGGCAAACTGAGGGAGCTGAGTTGGAGGCACGCGTGGATTATTAATCTGGTACTCCATCAATGCTCTCTGCTGCTCACACACCCTGGCCAACATGGAATAGGTGGAATTCCAGCGAGTCGGCAGGTCGCACAACAGCGATGTTGAGGCAAATGGAGGCGTTGCTGGAGTTTTTTTAAGCTAGCAGCAGCTACAGTTGACTTCCGAAAGTGAGCGCACAAGCGCCGCACTTTCACCAGTAGCTCTGCCAGGTTGGGGTAAGTCTTCAGAAATTTTGGACTACCAGATTAAAAACGTGGGCCAGGCATGGTACGTGATTGAGTTCGGCAAGCTCCAGAGCCGCCACCAGGTTACGGCCGTTATCGCACACGACCATGCCTGGTCCTAGCTGCAGCGGCGACAGCCACATCTCCGTCTGCTGCAATATGGCGTCCCTCACCTCTGGGGCGCTGTGCTTCCTGTCGCCCAAGCTGATGAGCTTTAGCACCGCCTGCTGACGTCTCCCCGCGCCAGTGCTGCAACGCTTCCAGCTAGCGGCTGAGGGAGATGTTAAGGCACAGGAGGAGGAGGAGGAGGAGGAGGAGGAGGGGGTTTATCAGAACCCATGCTGGCAATCTTTGGCGGGGGTGGTAGGTAGGCCGTCTCTGTTTGCGACCCC
>ONZH01025021.1:0-48012 GCA_900303285.1 Rhinella marina
CCTCTCTCCAAACATTTTTCCCAAGGTCACTAAGGCACTCTCTCCAAACAATTTTTCCGGAGGTCCACCTACAGGCCCTCTCTCCAAACAATTTTTTCCGGAGGTCCACCTACAGGCCCTCTCTCCAAACAATTTACATCTTTTTCCTATCTTTCTCTCTCTCTATTTTTCCGGATAGCTGCCATATACGGTAATAAACTGAGAAGAATACAGAGAACACATGCCATACTTGATCAAGCTCATAATTTACGACTGTACCGGTTGATGCTAAATTTTTAAGTTGGGGTCCTGCGTCGTCATTCACTGAATTTCACTGATGTCCTCAACGTCTCCTCAAAGAACCGAAAGACCATTGTGGAGAGAGCGGCACAGCTCGCCATCAAAGTGACGAACCCCAACGCCAGACTGCGCAGCGAAGAGAACGAATAAATATCTCTGTGGTTATTTGTGCTAAATAAAAGTTAAATAAACACAAAAAAAAAAAATTGAACTGTTCCTGTGCCTGATCCACCCAAGTTGAATCTGTCCCATCATGAGAAAGTCCCCCCAAGGAGTCCCCACTGTAACGTGCTTCCCATACAACTACCTCACCCCCCGACACCTGTGTCTCGCCATTGTCCACCACCTCCTCAGACAACACTGGTAAATCCCCACTGTCAGCACACTGAGACTGCAAAAGGTCTTGCGAATTGGGGCAGAGAATGTTCTGGGGTAGCACATCAGAGAAGGGGTGACTATAGGGTTCCAGGGAGTACGTGACCACATGCAATCTCCATCTAAAAAGTCATACTGAGGCTCACCACCATGCTTTACACTGCAATCTTATTACTGAGGCTCACCGCCATGCTTTACACTGCAATCTTATTGAAAGACAGACAATCAGGGGTTTACCGCCAGGTTGTCAGGCAGCATTTTTAAGTGGGTCACCATTACCGTGTCCCTGAAAATTGCCTTGGGGTCATCGCCAGACTATTTTTATGAAAGGCCATGGGGTTCTATACACACAGTGCTGACGGAAGCCCATCAGCCTTTCTAAACACAATTGAATCTGTCCCATCATGAGAAAGTCCCCCCAAGGAGTCCCCACTGTAACTTGCTTCACTTTCAACTACCTCACCCCCCGACACCTGTGTCTCGCCATTGTCCACCACCTCCTCAGACAACACTGGTAAATCCCCACTGTCAGCACACTGAGACTGCAAAAGGTCTTGCGAATTGGGGCAGAGAATGTTCTGGGGTAGCACATCAGAGAAGGGGTGACTATGGGGTTCCAGGGAGTACGTGACCACATGCAATCTCCATCTAAAAAGTCATACTGAGGCTCACCACCATGCTTTACACTGCAATCTTATTACTGAGGCTCACCACCATGCTTTACACTGCAATCTTATTGAAAGACAGACAATCAGGGGTTCACCGCCAGGTTGTCAGGCAGCATTTTTAAGTGGGTCACCATTACCGTGTCCCTGAAAATTGGCGGTGATGGACCTTCGTTGCACCTAGTTGGGTGCTTCCCTAACATGTGATGGGTATTTGCCTCGCCTTTCTTGGTCTGGGTGAGCACAATTGCCATGAGGGTCACCACCAGGCTGTTGCAGGAGAATTTGGGGTAATGGTGGGATTAGGCAGCCTCAGAGGCATCCATGCATGCTGCCCCTGCTGTTTCCTGTCCATTTCCGTGGTGTTTCCATCATTTTCTGAGGTTTCCAGGTTTTCACCCAGCCTTCCCTAGGCAGAGCCTTGGTCCCCTGCAAAATATGCTCGAGTCTCCCATTGACTTCAATGGGGTTCGTTATTCGAAACGAGCACCCGAGCATCGGGAAAAGTTCGACTCGAATAACGAGCACCCGAGCATTTTAGTGCTCGCTCATCTCTATTATTGACCAAATACTTATTTTCCACCATAATTTGCAAATAAATTCTTTAAAAATCATACAATGTGAATGTGATTTTCTGGATTTGTTTTCTCATTTTGTTTCTCATAGTTGCGGTCTAATTGCACAAATGGTGGCTGACTAAATACTTTTTTTCCCCACTGTAGGTTTAAGTCCCCTATTGGGACAAACATAAGTTTTTAAAAAGTTACAAGTTATAACATCAGCAAATTATGAACATGAACAACATTAGTTTTACTATAACAAGAGAAACCTTATATAGTACATTTTTCACCCTATAAGACACACTTTTTTCCCTCCAGAGTGGGGGGAAAAAGTCAGTGCGTCTTATAGGGCGAATACTAATGAGTCCTTGGTTCTCAGCCACTTGCTGTTCTGTGACTGCGCACAGCAAGAGGACGTCGGGAGAAAGAGCAGAAGTTGGATCCCTGGAGAATCGGTGTTTATTGTTTTTGTCTCATCTGAGGTCTGAAT
This sequence comes from Rhinella marina, assembly GCA_900303285.1. Taxonomy (NCBI): domain Eukaryota; kingdom Metazoa; phylum Chordata; class Amphibia; order Anura; family Bufonidae; genus Rhinella; species Rhinella marina. The sequence goes on from ONZH01025021.1 coordinate 2,370, forward strand.
TGGGGTTTTAATATTGGTGGTCTGATCTGAGTGTCTGAAAAAGGGTCTTATTAACATGCCGGTCAGATATGAGGTCTAAACAGGGGTCTTAACATTGAGGGTCTGATCTGAGTGTCTGAATAGGGGTCTTATTAACATGCCAGTCTGATTTGACGTCTGAATGGGGATCATAACATTGGGGGGCTGATCTTAGTGTCAGAAAAGCAGTCTTATTAACATGAGAGTCTGATCTGAGGTCTGATTGGGGGTCTTATTAACATGGAGGTCTGATCTAAGGTCTATCTGGGGGTATTATAACATTAGGGGTCTGATCTGAGCTCTGTTTAACACTGGGGGTTTGATTGGGGCTCTGAGCTGAGGTCTGATGAAAAATATTTTTTTATTGTTTTCCTCCTCTAAAACTTAGGTGCATCCAGGGGCGTAGCTATAGGGGTGCAGTTGCTACCGGGCCCAGAAGCCTGAGGGGGCCCAAAGACCCTTGTGCCGCATAAGCAGACACCAGTATTATAGAAAGTTATAGTTATAGCTCTGACTGGAGGGAAGGGGTTAGGTCGAGAAATTGGCATAGGGGGAAGGTGACGTTTAAATTTTTGCCTCAGGCAGCAGGAAGGCAATGTGCTTCCCTGGCCACAAAGCACTGAGGGAAGGAGGGCCCAATCTGAACTCTTGCACCCGGGCCCATGAGCCTTTAGGTAAGCTACTGGATGCATCTTATGAGCAGGTGTGTCTTATAGGGTGAAAAATATGGTAAGTTCTTTGTATACTATATTGATGTTATTTTGTGCCAGTATATGTGGCAGGGGCTCATCATTTATAGTATGTGGTGAGTTGAGCATCTTACCTCAGCTGGCATGCTAGTAGGACTGCAAGGGTTGGCAATTTAGACTTCAGCCCATTACTTATCACATCCCTGCGCACATTTTGTGCCTTGGGGATGATTGTATATCAGGGCAACATACAATGATCCCTAGGCATAGATGTATGCAGGAGCTATAGGAGCAGCACCATACTATTTCCCTCCTCCTGTATATATGGGAACTACACAGTAATATTTCTCTTCTTTTGCATTTACGGACACTGTACCGTACCACTTCACCTATATATATGGACACTGTACTGTACCAATACTCATATATATATATATATATATATATATATATATATATATATATATATACACACTTCACAGTACCACTTCTCTTCTTCTATACCATGCACTACATACTATCATTTCTCCTTTATATATGGACAATATACAGTACTACTTTTACGGCATCTAGTATATAAAGCTGCGTGTATGTATGTGTGTATGTCCACTAAAGGAATCTGCACCGTCGCAGCTACAATCACGAAATTTGGCACACAGGTACATCAGTTCTCCGGGAAGGTTTTAAAATGGGTCTCAGCTCTCCAGGTTGTACCGTTCCTGAGATATTCCCAAAAAATGCATTAGCCAATAGAAGCCTGGTCACATGACCCTGATCAGCCAATAGAAGCTCACAGGCAGTTAGTCTCCACACACAGAGTTTCACACCAGGTTTCCATAACAACCCAGCCATTTTCCTTCACTGCTGTAGGTCTGCTTTAAAGGGGCAGAGCGCTGTGAATGGCACTGTTAAAGGGGTATTCCGATTACCATAACTATAACTTATGTTTTAGACTAACTCATCATCAATCATTACCTAATATAATGTAAATTTCACATATTTACCGTTCAGTTGTAATAAAAGATGTTTTCTTCCACTGCTACCCACTGTGTTTCCTTATAAATTACCATGGCATCGACCTGTAATTCAGGCCACCCTCAAAAGAAGGACTTAAAGCCCCACCCCCAGGTCCCACTAAGCCATGCCCCCGACTCAGTCAGGACATGCCCCCTTCCACTCCGCAGCCAACAGGGATTTAAAAAATGAAGGTAAAATCAACTTCTGTCAGCTGCAGGGGTGGAAGGGAGGGTGACTTTCTTCCTGCAGCTCATGCTCAGACTGCACAGTGCTGCTGTCTGAGATTGAGCTGTTCAAAAGGACATCCCTGTGTCCATCCAGGCCCTGTGCCGGATGGGGGACAGGGAGTCTGAAAGCCGGACTAAAAGTCCAGCCTAAAACCTGGCCTCCCTAGGGGCAGGCTGATGTTAGGGTGGCCAGTCTTCCGGTTTTAGGCTGGACAGTCCGGTTTTCTGGCTCCCTGTCCTCCATCTGGCACAGTGCCTGGATGGAAGCAGGAAAGCCCACCCTTTCAGTAGCTCACGCTCACACAGCTTCTCCTTTGTGTCTTCACGGAGCCAGGGGCATGGCCTCATGTTTAGAGGTGTGGCTTCATGTGGACCGGGGGCATGGCTTCACGTTAGGGGGGCATGGCCGGTGAGGTCCGACTTTCTGGGGTGAAGCTAGTGGCCACCCTAGCTGCTGTGGAGGTCATAGTTAAAGGGGAGGGCGCTGTGAATGTTACTGTTAAGAGGTAGGCTGCCGTGGAGGTCACTATTCTCCTGTATATATGGACACTGCATGTTATTATTTGTCCTTTCCCATTTATGTGGGTAATACACAGTACCAGCTCTCTTCTCCATTATACAGTATATATACTGTATATATACAGTACAGACCAAAAGTGTGGACACATCTTCTCATTCAAAGAGTTTTCTGTATTTTCATGACTATGAAAATTGTAGATTCACACTGAAGGCATCAAAACTATGAATTAACACATGTGGAATTATATACTTAACAAAAAAGTGTGAAACAACTGAAAATATGTCTTATATTCTATGTTCTTCAAAGTAGCCACCTTTTGCTTTGATTACTGCTTTGTTACTCTTGGGATTCTCTTGATGAGCTTCAAGAGGTAGTCACCTGAAATGGTTTTCACTTCACAGGTGTGCCCTGTCAGGTTTAATACGTGGTATTTCTTACCTTATAAATGGGGTTGGGACCATGAGTTGTGTTGGGAAGAAGTCAGGTGGATACACAGCTGATAGTCCTACTGAATAGACTGTTAGAATTTGTATTATGGCAAGAAAAAAGCAGCTAAGTAAAGAAAAACGAGTGGCCATTATTACTTTAAGAAATGAAGGTCAGTCAGTCCAAAAAATTGGAAAAAATTGAAAGTGTCCCCAAGTGCAGTCGCAAAAACCATCAGTAAAGGAAGACCAAGAGTCACCTCTGCTGTGGAGGATAAGTTCATCCGAGTCATCAGCCTCAGAAATCGCAGGTTAACAGCAGCTCAGATTAGAGACCAGGTCAATGCCACACAGAGTTCTAGCAGCAGACACATCTCTACAACAACTGTTAAGAGGAGATTGTGTGCAGTAAAATAGCTGCTAGGAAACCACTACTAAGGACAGGCAACAAGCAGAAGAGACTTGTTTGGGCTAAAGAACACAAGGAATGGACATTAGACCAGTGGAAATCTGTGCTTTGGTCCGATGAGTCCAAATTTGAGATCTTTGGTTCCAACCACCGTGTCTTTGTGCGATGCAGAAAAGGTGAACGGATGGACTCTACATGCCTGGTTCCCACCGTGAAGCATGGAGGAGGAGGTGTGATGGTGTGGGGGTGCTTTGCTGGTGACACTGTTGGGGATTTATTCACAATTGAAGGCATACTGAACCAGCATGGCTACCACAGCATCTTGCAGCGGCATTCTATTCCATCCAGTTTGTGTTTAGTTGGACCATCATTTATTTATCAACAGGACAATGACCCCAAACACACCTCCAGGCTGTGCAAGGGCTATTTGACCAAGAAGGAGAGTGATGGGGTGCTACGCCAGATGACCTGGCCTCCACAGTCACCAGACCTGAACCCAATCATAGTAACATAGTAACATAGTTTGTAAGGCCGAAAAAAGACATCTGTCCATCCAGTTCAGCCTGTTTTCCTACAAGTTGATCCAGAGGAAGGCAAAAAAACCCTGTGAGGTAGAAGCCAATTTTCCTCACTCCAATCAGGCAATCAGAATAACTCCCTGGATCAACGACCCCTCTCTAGTAACTATAACCTGTAATATTATTACCCTCCAGAAATACATCCAGGCCCTTCTTGAACTCTTTTAGTGAACTTACCATCACCACCTCCTCAGGCAGAGAGTTCTATAGTCTCACTGCTCTTACCGTAAAGAATCCTCTTCTATGTTTATGTACAAACCTTCTTTCCTCCAGACGCAGAGGATGTCCCCTCGTCACAGTCACAGTCCTCGGGATAAATAGATGATGGGAGAGATCTCTGTACTGACCCCTGATATATTTATACATAGTTATTAGATCTCCCCTCAGTCGTCTTTTTTCTAAAGTGAATAAACCTAATTTTGATAATCTTTCTGGGTACTGTAGTCCACCCATTCCAGTTATTCCATCTATGCCCCTTTTGATGCAACCCATTATTTTATTGGCCTTGGCAGCAGCTGTCTGGCACTGGCTTCTACAGCTTAGTTTGCTGTTCACTAAAATTCCTAGGTCCTTTTCCATATCAGAGTTACCCAGTGCTTTACCATTTAGTATGTACTGGTGACTTGCATTATTCCTTCCCATATGCATAACCTTACAATCGAGATGGTTTGGGGTGAGCTGGACCGGCTCTAAACACAGAACAGGTGCATTTCTTTCCCTTATACCTTATGTCTGTGGAGGGTCCAATCCTGGTTTTGGTTCACAATCACTGATGGAAATCACTGACCCAAACACTGACATGTGAATAAGGCCTTATCGGTTGAAATGTTTTTTCATGTGAACACCTCAATCAGTGTTTCTAGGCAGCAGATCGTTTTGTGTGAACAGTGATCTGCTGCTCAGAAACAATGAATCTGTATGAGGATAAGTGATGGTAGTAGCCATTGCTCATTTTCATACAGTGGAGAAGATCACTGCATGTAAATACAGTGCTTCATCTCCACTTACGAGCAGGCAGTCATTGAGAAGAAACTCTTCCTTCCTGATAATTGTCTGCCCTTTGACACAGTGTAAATGCACCTCAAGTACTTGTTATATGTGTAAGCTTGTCCCTGACTGGCACTTTGTGTCTTAGTGATCATACATCTATTCCTGGTTGTCTGTATGATAGGATCCATGCACTCATCTTATTCCAACCTTTTTAAGGAGCAATGATTGGAGGGGGATAACAACTGGACACCAGGAACTAGACTTATTTACTATACTTCCATAGACATTTAGACCTTTTACTAACAATAACCACTAAAGATATCAAGTTACGAGCTGGTGTAGATTTCAGCTATCATTTAAGTCAGTTTCTGGCTTAAATGTAAGTAAATCTGTTGAGCCGTGAAAGGCCATTCCCCCACTGCTAATCCCCAAGTCACGAAATATGGTGCACATATGCTGTGTGCCCTAATTTGTGCCTTTTTTGTGCTATAATAGTACAATATGGCTGTCCAAAGCTGGCATGTGACCTACAGATAATGGGAAGTGTCAGCTTACTATTACAGCTCTAGCAGGCAGTGTGAAAACTGAAATATTTATCTGAATAGTCATATAAAAGATGAAACCCCACCAAATATTGTTTTAAACATCTTCATCATAAAACTATAATTAAAAAAAAAAATCACTTTACCGTAAAACTAATACCCATGTGTCTAGGCTGACATAACTAAGAGGAGATGGTTTCCCAGTAGACTCCTTTGTTAGATGCTGCTAGACTTACCTACAAACGGTTTATATGGGAATTTATTCCAATCATGCTTTAGTTGAGGCACAGATGTCATGACGTGCAATAATGTCCACCCTCCTATGAATTTAAAGGGGTTATCTGACCCCTGAAATGCCCCCCATATGCCCGATATAAAAACATCTGACGTGGAGGGGAGAAAGTTGTGGCAGCCAATGGCAGGCGGTGACGGGAGTGAGCTTCCCTAGCATCGCCGGTGACTTTAGGGAGGCTCGTCCCCATCACAGCTTGCCATTGGCTGCACACTGGATGTTTTCATCCGCGTGACAGGGAGATGCAGTGGCAGCCAAGAGCGATGCGGGTGCCGAGGAGCATGGAGTGTGGAGGCTGGGCATATGGGGGGGGGTGGCATTTCAGGGGTCAGATAACCCCTTTAATGTAGAACTGAAGGCAATTTTCACTACTTCTTTCTTTTCTCTGTTAACTTAAGGTTTAGAGCTTTGTCAGGGTGTTACCGTTGACCATCAGCAAAGGAACTTTTTGGACTGCATACTTGACTATAATTATACATGCCTGAAAGCGCCATACAAAATAATTATTACTAATTCTCATGACTCCAAGGATCCTGAAGCTTTAAGTGGAAGACCTATTGAACAACTCCCAATTAGGAGACACTGATATTGGACTTCCTTTAAGATAGTAGAATAAAAATTGGATTAAAACACTCTCTCTTGAAAGTTGGACTCAGACAAAAGCTTTCTTTGTAGACTCCAAGGAGGTCAATCTGTAATTAGAGGAGAAGGTTAAAGGTTCACATACTCAATTACTGTTCCAATGTGACCTAAAGGTCAGTTAGATAACTTGATGGACCTAAAGTCTTTTCCCAACAATACAGTTCTAAGCAAAGACTCTTCTAAATTTGTAAAGCTGTGTTCTAGTGAAAACATAAAAGCTAGAAAATAAGAATAAGTAGTTCTTTTCCCATTCAATACTAAACAAAGGCACTGTGTCCTGGTATAATGAGGTCACCATCTAAAACAAGACAGGGCTTCAGGAAAATAATAGACACTTGTGCCTCTAGGTTATTGTGTTACCATAAGTGTAATGGAAACCAATGCATTGAGAAAGTGACACTGATAACACTTGATATAAAATGATACAATACAATAAACAAGACATCTTCTAAGATATAATAACATACACAGAAAGGATACTACATTGTGGAAGAATTCAATAATTTAATTATGCATTATATATTGAGATGATGAGAACATCACTGAAAACTGTAGCCAAGGCCTCATATTTCATATACCGCACAATAAATATTCTCTCTTTCCTTAGTCTTCCCTTCACTTATATTGTGTTCCTTGCATAGCTTTTATTTCATAGTAATTCCTTAAATTCCCTATATGTAGTCCCATTGTAAACCACAAGAGCTGCATCGTATTCTGCATGTGTAACTTAATACACACTCTATGTATCTGCTCACCCTTTCAATGGGATTTTACAAAACATTTAAAGATTGTATCAGTGTTTCATGATGACTTACATCATGTCTTGCCTGATTCTCTCTATTCTTTTGGGGCAGTATTGAATTTTGTGTCAGAGAAAATTCATTATTTACAGACAGAGCTTATTTCTGTGCCACATAAAGCCCAGAAAAGTGAAGATGTTCATAAATTCATATATTCTTGGTAAGTTCATCAGTTAGAGGTCCTGTCAAGTGATTTCAGTCAAGTGAAGATGAGCTCTGTGATATATATTTTAGGTTTATATAATATGGAGCAGGATTTCTGAGTAAAAAGCAGCATAAATCGCTGACATGACTCCTAGGACAACAATGGAGGACCGGCACTCACGTTCTTTTTAGATATGCTGTGATTTTATTGTCACACTAAAGTGACGCGTTTCGGCACAACAGTGCCTTCATCAGACTGATGAAGGCACTGTTCTGCCGAAACGCGTCACTTTAGTGTGACAATAAAATCACAGCATATCTAAAAAGAACGTGAGTGCCGGTCCTCCATTGTTTTTCAAGTACGCGGGACACGATCCTGAGACACATGCACCGCGCCATCTACACTGCAGTGCCGATCGATATCTCTAAATATCATATGACTCCTAGGACAGTCATTGAGAGTCCAGATTACTCTGCACACACAAGATGACGTGTTTAAACTTTCCCTTCCAGACTCATAACTACTGTCCCATCAATACCTGATGGCCTATACAATGTGTATAATTCCCTATCATATGGATATAGAATCCTTACATCATCTCAGTAAACCATAATAAGAACTGGCCTTTCATATTCACATAGTTCTCTATCATTGGGGTTTTCAGGCCTCAGTGGTGGCCACCACAATAAATTACCTACATCCTAGCCAGAATAACTGCTGATATAAGTGAACTGATTGTGCCAGTCATGCCCACTGTGACCTGTATGGCTGTGGCAATATAACCATGACCTCACAATAACTACTGCCACTAAAATACAATGCTAACTACCAGTGCAGGGACCCTGGGTTGAGGTTTTTCATAAAGTGCCTTATAGGACAGACTCTTTTGTGCTATGGTACTTGTTATTGAACTGAAATCTTTTTAAGTGTTCATTTTAAGAGCTTGACTCAACAAAGAGTTTAGTAGAAAGAGGCGTTAAATAGCTTCTTCAAAGGAAGAGAGGGAGAGTTGAAAGCAGGAGGAGGCCCACAAGAGGGATGCAGCTTGTTGAATGCAGATAACCCCATCACAGGGGCCACAGTGACCAGATTATTATGGGAAATATAAATCAGATATTGAATAAAAAGGTCAGATTGGAATGTCAGATCACAAAAATCCATCAGAAACTGCATGATGGAAATCAAAGTGTACTAAAACCTGGTCAAACATTGCCAGCGGAGAGGAGGAGCAAGGAGGAAGATGAGATCAGAGCCATCTCAAATTAAATAAGAAATCGGTGGATGATTCCAGATGATAAAAAACAACAGGTTATACTTTAGATCAAGCGAAAGATCAGGGGATAACCCTGGATGCCCTGGAAGGAAAACATCCTCACAATTTCCAATTTTAAAGGAATATGGGCAGAAAAGAAACCTGGACAGGAAAGAAGAGCCTACACTACAGAAGGATTATGATCAGGCTGACCTCTTGAAGAAAGGCATGGTAAACAGCCTTGGATAAAATGGACTTGTGATAGAAATATTCCAAATGTCAACAAGCAAAGCATCATGGTAAACCCCTGCTAATGTTAAAGGAATTATCAAACAAAAAATGTTCATCACCTATACACTGTCATTGGAACCCCCAGTCCCAAGTTTGAGGTTGTTGTGTCCCTGACTCTTCTCTCTGAATAGTGCGGTCGTGAGCATGCCAATCCACCATTCCATTATCCTCTATGGAACAAAGAGGCATGTGGACCAATGTGTAGCCTACCACTCCATTCAGAGAGGAGACTTAGGGACCCTAGTTCTTAGGATCACAGTGGTTCCACCAGTCAGACCCCTTTAACAGTGGAGAAGTTCACTTGCTAATATTTTCTTGGATTGGAATACTTTTTCAAAAAAGAAAAAAAAAGAGTTGTTATCAAATCATAAAGAAGAGGGTCCTTTTATGGCAGCCCAATGGATTGCTTGAGAAGAAAGCCCAGATGGCTCAGATGAGCTTATTAGAGCATGGGTACGGAGCCTTCCATAACCGAAATTACAATTATTATGTGAAGGAGATGATTGGTATCTGGACTCTTCAAGAATATCTAAAGTTCAACATTGAACTTTGGGATGTGTGATATTTACCGTATTGGTTTTTAGCAATTTGTCTTTTCTAAAGGCATCATCCACAGGGATCTGAAGGCAAAAAACTTACTAACCAGTAATGGGCACTTTTTGACTTGCACTGGACAATGTGCTTTGAAAAACACAAGCTGGATACGTTATGTTAACCCCTGGTTTGGCTGCTATGGAAATGATAAGGGATCAAAAATATGGCTCCAGTGTAGACTGGTTTGCCTTTGGTGCAATGTATTTGATATTATTAGGACTATACCCTTTCCATGGAAGAAGCCATACACAAGTGGAAAGAAAGGTCTTAGAACATCAAGCAACCTACCCGCAATATGGACTAGTTCCTGGTGACTTTTTAGGAAACTATATACCAGTCTCAGAGATTAGGTAGTCGCCATACAAAGACTCTGGCAAAGTGTGATCTTCAATCAGCACCAGGCAATACACAAGCCAGCAGTCTCATGAGACATACAGTGAGACAAGGAAACAGCTGATCTCAGAGGTGTTCTAGAAAATCTTCAATAGTCTATAATTCATGTGTGCTGCCTGGACATCAGATTGTCACAATTCCCCTATGCATCCAGAACTTTTACTAACATAGCCAGTCTAGTCCTAAAATGCAAGCTATGTCAGGTGTTCTTTATAGGGTGATCAGTTGCCATATCTGAACTGTCTGTCTAGTTAAAACATCTACAGGATCTAGTATAAAAAATGTCAAATACATCTATTACATCTAACAAGGCAAAGCAAATAAAGCAGCAACTCAGCTACAGGTTGTTTTTAACCAACTCTATATATCAGGACTACTCACTGTTCCATGATATAAATATGCCCCAGCACACATGTCACACCAGCCCTTATACATGTACTACTTTTTCAGGCCCTATTAGCATCACATCAGAGTCTTACTTCAGAGGTATATATCAAGAGGACACACTTTTGGCATAAGCCAGGTGAATAGGAGCATAAGGACATTGCTGGCTATAGCCGAGCAGTTAGCTCCTCACAGGAGATCTAACTCTTTATATTACACCACAAAGGAAAGCTAAAAGACTCCCTATAATACATCACACAGAACAGTTCACAGATCCTTTATACTAAACCACATAGGAGAGCTGCTAAGTTATGCTTACCAAATCATACAGGATTGTTGACAAGTCCTCTTTATCAAACTACTCAGGAGAGCTTCCAAAAAACTGGCATGCAGCATGTTAGAGCAGGGCACCCACTGGAAACCTATCTCCAGCATTAATTTAAAGGGGTTCTCTGGACTTAAATATTGATAAAATATCCTCAGGTTAGGTCATCAATATCTGATTGTTGCATTCTGACTCCAAGATACTAATTCATAGTGTGCGTACTGTATGAAGCCATACCAACGGAACTGGTGCAAGAAGCCATAAAGTTAGTGACAAATGAGAAGGACATAGTGGTGATGAGCTAGACAGAAGTATTTTGCAAGAGGTCTCCAAGGATTTTTTTTGTTAATTTATTTGAGAACTGAGAGAGATCTGGAATCCTGGTGCACAATATGTGGTAAGCAGACCGGGTCAGAGTACACAGGTGCTGAAGATGTGTTGAACCAGGTAACATAGCCTGGTATTTTACCGCCACCCAGATCAACACCACCAAACAGCCGCTTTCAAAAAGATTCTCAACCCACCCTGGAAAAGATCACCAGACACTGTTTGGTGTTCCAAGCTCTAATCAGCAGACTCTCAATTGTTTGCTTGATTGAAACGGACTCTGAGGTCACAGCAATGTTTGGTCAACTATATCAGGTATATTTCCTGAACCCTCAGGGACTGGAATACCCAACTAAGTAACCTCATGGCCGCCAATGCTTTCCCCATTCCTATGGTTTCATCACATGGATGGAAATGTAGCATTTTGAAAGAGTGTTGCAGCACAACAGGATAATAATGGTGAGGAACTGTGTCAAGGCTGGAGTCCACATGATCATGGACATGAACATGTTACTGGAATTGGATGGCCTATTTTACTCCACTGCATTACAGTCTCTGTAGTTCTTGCCGTCAACAACATTGTTTGGTACACTAGGTGCTTTACTACTTACTTGATGGACGCAGGGCTATGTGAGTGCTCACCCATGGGTCCTCAGCCTTAAAAGGAGGATAGGTCATCAATATCATAATCCTGGACAACCTCCACAGCGCAACCCTATTATGCATACACAGTGAAAGACATATGTCACCTACTGTACATAGGTCAATATATACTCCTTCTATTAAATATTGAGTTCAGGTGTCTCAGTCATACTTGTTGCTAACAGGTAGATACTGTAAAATGAAACACACTGGTAGTAGTATCGGTCTTAAGGAAGAGTTCAGTGACTTTAAGCACAGTACTGTCATAGGCTGCTTTTGCCACAAATACGTTGGGGAAGTATGTGATCTTACAGATTTGTCCACTCAACTCTAAGTGCTTTTGTTGTGAAGCTGAAGCATCTGGGAAAGAAAGCTGACCATACAAAGTCACAAATTGGGAATGCTGATAATGCTGTGTAAAAAATCTATCTTCAGTTGCATCACTTACGACAGAGTTTCAAACTGCTTCTGGAAGTGACAGCACAAAAATCTGTGTTAGGAGCTTCCTGAAATGGGTTTCCATGGATGAGAAGCTGCAAACAAAACCAAAATCAGCATGCAGAATGCCAACAATTGTTTGGACTAATGTAAAGCACAACACCACTGGACTTGTAATGAAAATGTATTCTCTGGAGTGATTAATCATTTTTCAATATAGTCTAATGGATAATTCTGGTTTTGGATACAACTAGAAGCTTATCTGCCTGAATGTATAAGATAATAATAATAAGATAATGGGTTGCATCAAAAGGGGCATAGATGCCCGTGATGAGAACATAGTCCTGCCACTTTACAAATCACTAGTCAGACCGCACATGGAGTACTGTGTACAGTTCTGGGCTCCTGTGAACAAGGCAGACATAGCAGAGCTGGAGAGGGTTCAGAGGAGGACAACTAAAGTCATAGCTGGAATGGGTGGACTACAGTACCCAGAAAGATTATCAAAATTAGGGTTATTCACTTTAGAAAAAAGATGACTGAGGGGAGATCTAATAACTATGTATAAATATATCAGGGGTCAGTACAGAGATCTCTCCCATCATCTATTTATCCCCAGGACTGTGACGAGGGGACATCCTCTGCGTCTGGAGGAAAGAAGGTTTGTACACAAACATAGAAGAGGATTCTTTACGGTAAGAGCAGTGAGACTATGGAACTCTCTGCCTGAGGAGGTGGTGATGGTAAGTTCACTAAAAGAGTTCAAGAAGGGCCTGGATGTATTTCTGGAGGGTAATAATATTACAGGTTATAGTTACTAGATATGGGTTGTTGTTGATCCAGGGAGTAATTCTGATTGCCTGATTGGAGTCGGGAAGGAATTTTTTCCCCTAAAGTGAGGAAAATTGGCTTCTACCGCACAGGGGTTTTTTGCCTTCCTCTGGATCAACTTGTAGGAAAACAGGTCGAACTGGATGGACAGATGTCTTTTTTTCGGCCTTATAAACTATGTTACTATGTTACTATGTAATGTATAGTGCTTACTGTAAATTCTATTTCTAGTGAACATTAAAGATGTTATGTAGTAGTATAATATTGATGACCTATCTTCAGAATAGGTTATTAATATCAGATTGACGGGCGTCCTACTCACAGGCAACCCCACTGATCAGCAGTTGTAATTGCATAGTGCCACCCTTACAAAGTAGATGACATGCATGTAATCTTGAAGAGGAAGTAGCATTCACCCTTTACTTCAAACACCCCTTCAAACAGCTGATCTGTTGGACCCCACCAATCTGATATTGATGACTTATCCTCAGTATTAACCCACTACACAGCTCCTTTAACGTTAGTCTTAATGTTCACGACTGTATCTTTCCATCCATGTGTTTTATACATTTTTTGTAAACAGCACACTGATCAAAACACTCATCCATATTTTTTGTGTATTTTTTTCCTCAAGCTGTAGAACAAGTCCATTTCTGGTCCACATTGTGGACGAGAAAAGTGCAGAGTGCTAATGGAAGGTATTCATATTTTGTGGATCCATGGTTTGCAGACCAGAATAATGACAGTCATGTCGATGAAATCCACAGCAACTTTGCTGCAACAGTTTGTGTAAGGCCTTTTCCTGTTCCAACTTAACGGTGTGACTGTGTTAAAAGTGAAGCCCATAATGACATGGTGTGATGAAGAAAGAGATGCATATGAGCTCTTAATCAAGCCCTGCCTCTATTGTCACAAGATGTAAGGCAGCTATGTTATAAGTCAATGTTCAGTTCTTTAAATAAGCCAGCAGTTCATCTTAAGGCAGCTGTTTCTGGGTGATTGCCCCTCATCAGTGCAGAGTAGAGAGTACTGGCTTAATTGGGTGATAGGCCTGTCAGGATTTGGGAAGTACTATCTCTCCTTGGGGAGAAAGCACCTCAATTGGTGTGAGGAGACTTATAGGCCATTATAGAGCATGGATGGCCTATAAGGCTCCTCACAACGATTAAGGCACTTTATCATCAAGAAGAGATAGTACCCCCCAAATCCTGACAGGCCTCTCATCCAGTTAAGCCAGTTCTATCTGCTCTGCACTGATAAAGGGGCAAATACCCCAAAACAGCTGTCTGCAGATGAGGTGCTGGCTTATTTAATATTCGAGTCATGTCTCAAGGCTTATTTACAGAGCTGAATATTGACTTATAGGATAGCTGCCTTACATCTGGTGGCATTAGAGGCAGAGCTTGTTAAGAGCTCATTTGCATCCCTTTCTTCCCAGAATTCCGGAGGAGCATGAATGGCCTATAAGTCTCCTCATGCTGATTAAAGGCCCTTTTACACGAGCCGATTATCGTTCAAATAATCGTTAAAACGTTCGAATTTGCACGATTATTGTTGTGTATAAACACGGTTAACGATTTAACGACGAACGAGATTTTGTTCGCTTCTCGTTGATCGCATCTTTTGTCCTGCCAATAAATTAATCGTTAATCGTTTGAAAATCTTCCAGTTTAAACGAAAATCGTTTAGTCGTTGGCAGATGGTAATGGGAGGAGTCAATTGTTTATATAGGCGTTATTCATTCTAATTAGTCCAATAGTTCAGCACGTCCCATTAAAATTCCATTGGCTCACGTAGCGACCGGAAATACGTGTCTTCTTCTCGCGTATGAATAGTTTGAATTTCAAACCTGGTTTTATTTCGGCGCGAAGATCTGCTCGTTGTTGCGTTCGTATTTCGTCCTCCATTCTGCTCGCTATTGCGCTCGCAACTTCATCCGCCATTGTGCTGTGCCATCATTGGCGAAATCTTGTATTTTTGTACAGTAGGAGGTTATGAGGGCGGTTCATGGGTGGTAATTGAACACCTGTAAACACCTACTTCTTTTCACTTTTTAATTCACTCACACCTTTCCCCTCCCCTGTAAGCAATACATCGGTTAATGTAAAAGCAAGGAACGATCGTAATAACGATTATAAAACGACCGAAAGTACGAAGATTGTGAACGACTTCTCTTTCAATGTAAACGGTATTTACATTGCATCGTTCGATCGTTCATCGTTCGTTAATATACGATCGCTAATACGATTTATCTTTCCGTGTAAAAGTGCCTTAAGACACTCTCTCCCCAAGGAGAGATGGTACCCCCCAAATGATGGGATGAGTATGGCATTGAAGGACTCAAGTGCACAATATGCTCTAATCTCAACCTCATCCAACACCTCTGGATGCATTAGGACACAGAATGCAAATCTTCTGTACAATAAGGAGAACAACTACAACACTATAATTTATCTTTAATTGTGATGCCATAAAAATAACTATCTTTGAGATATTAGATAAATGTAAATGCTGTTCACAGTGATGTTCACAAAAGGTAGCATGATTGCTTGGGTCCTTCATTTAAATCTGACCAATATCCACATGGAATTTAAAGAAACAGTTGTACTTCACCAGGGATCCAGATACAAATCAATCAGAGACAACCTTTTCCTTCAGATCCACAAGCAATGTTGACAATTCACACCAGCCAATGCAGTATTAAAAGGTTTGACAACTTTCTGATTATCGTTGACCTATGTGTTTGTGAGATGACTATATGGCATTTACTAATATGACCTTTGTTGAAATTCTGCACAATTTTGAATTTCAGTTTTATAAGGCACGCCCTTTTGTTTATAAAGTCTTTTGCTGTCCACACAAAAATATGTCCATAAAATGGCTGCTGATGAAGGTTCATATAACCAGGCAAATCCCTCCATGCGATACCTCCTCTATTCAAATACTCTAGATCTGCCATCTGCAGTTGCACTGTTGGGAGTTTAGTGCAGGTGTAGTATATTTGAATGGAGGAGGCATTACATGGAGGCAATTTGCTTGGTCACATGACTCTACATCAGCAGCTGTTTTATGGACAGAACCTCCATTTGGACAGCACAGAAGGGGCATACCTTATGAAATATAGAAAATAGTGGAGAATTTTAACAAAGGTCAAGTTAGTAAATTCCATATAGTCATCTCACAAACACATTGGTCAATGGTAATCATAAACTTGACAACCCCTTTAAGTACCACACTTCCATGATATAATTTAAGACGCATTTTTTTCTGTTTAGGAGAAAGGCAAGCAAATGGCTATGGTGTATTCAACTCCCAACTGGGTAAAAAGCCTCTGCAAATGTGTTTCTTCATACTCACAAAAGGCAGTAAAATTGATGCATGTAACAATTTCATTGTTACATGCATCAATTTTATTGCCATTTTATTGCTGTTATCAAGGTGCACCACTGGCACCTCTTTCCTCCCCCCAATGTTGCAGATTGCCATTGCAAATATTTTCCATGTCAGAAACTCATTTAACACAAGTGAATACATAAATCCTGTCCACAAGCACTCACACATACCATCATTCATTACTTTTCATTAGTTACACAAGAGGAATTCTGATGCATAGAATATGTTTTAGGCAGTGCATCTAAATATTTTCCCCATTTACATTGTTCACATCCCTCAAACATTACTTCTTTATCATACCCCAAAAATGAATATAGGCCCCCTACCAGAACCCAAAGTGTATTTAGCCCAGACACCAGAAGTACAAGCTCCAGGACACAAGATGAATGCACATCTTTGAGCCAAAATAAATACAGATACAAAAATAAAAACAGACCTCAGACCAAACCCTAAAATAAAAAATGTAGACTAAAAATAATAATAATCTTTATTTATATAACGCCAACATATTCTGCAGCACTTTACAATCAGGGGGTTCATCTACAAACATAACAACAAACAAGTCAACAGTTAAAACAAGAGGAATGAGAACCCTGCTCGTGAGAAACAGAATAAAATCTTTTTTTTTGTGTTGCCATTTTCAAAGAGCCATATTTTTTTAAGTTTTCAGGCGATTGTCTCAGGTAGGGTATCGTTTTTGCAGGACAAGATGACGGTTTGATTGGTACCATTTTCGGGTAAATACGCCTTTTTGATCGCCTGCTATTACACTTTTTGTAAGGGAAGGTGATCAAAAAATGTCTGTTTTGCCACTTTTTTTTTTTTTTTCAGCATTTTCCTGGGGGGCCATCTCATGTAATATTTTTATAGAGCAGGTTGTTATGGACGCGGCGGTACCCAATATGTGTAACTTTTTTATTTTTGGAAAGTTTTACACATTAGATTTCTTTTTTAACAGAATAAAATCAGTTTTTTGTGTTGCCATTTTCAGAGAGCCATATTTTTTTTATTTTTCGGGCGATTGTCTCAGGTAGGGTATCATTTTTGCGGGACAACATGACGGTTTGATTGGTAACATTTTGGGATAAATACGCCTTTTTGATTGCCTGCTATTACACTTTTTGTAAGAGAAGGTGACCAAAAAATGTCTGTTTTGGCACGTTTTTTTTTTTTTTTTTTTACTGCGTTCACCTGGCGGGGTGGATGACATGATATTTTTATATAGCCGGTCGATACGGACGCGGCAATACCTAATATGTTTATCTTTCTTTTTTTTACCTTTTTTTTACAATTTTTTTGTACTTTTTTTTGGAAAATGGCTTTTTTTTTTTTACTTGAAACTTTTATTATTATTTTTTTTTTTAGGAAACTTTATTTTTTAACTTTTGTTTCCACTTTAACTTTTGGGGGTCTGATCCCCTTTACAATGCATTACAATACTTTTGTATTGTAATGCATTGGCTGTAAGTGTATTACTCAATGTAATACACTTACAGCCTGCTTCCTGTGCGATCCAGGGGGCTGCTATCCGAGCCATCGGGTCCCCGTCACAGGAAGGCATCGGGCTGCTATCCGAGCCATCGGGTCCCCGTCACAGCAGCGCGGGGACCCGATGCCACCCCCTGCTCGCCATCCTGAAGTCCTTTCACTCCCGCACACCGCATGTGCCGCGGTCAGCGCTGACCGCGGCACATGAAGGGTTAATGCGCCGGCATCGGTGTTTTCACTGATGCTGGCGCATTCAGCAGGGGTCCGGCACTTGGGCACAGCCGGACCCCCGCCACTGATCGGGCGGGCACAGCTCCTGTGCCCGCCCGATCAGAGCGCCGTACATGTACGGCGCTGGGACTTGCGGCAGTCATTTTTGCGCCGTACATGTACGGCGCTGGGAGTGTAGGGGTTAACCTCTTATTCCCATAAGGTATGTACCTCTCACAATTAGATATTAGGATTTAGAGCAGATAATGAAAATTTCACCTCATGTACAAGATTAGAGAAGTGGTGCTGTGCAGTGTTCATGTACGTACACAGAATGAGAGTAGACATTGAGAATTACACTGAGTATACATGAAGTGATACTGTGTAGTGTCCATACATACAGGAATAAGAACAGATACTGCTAATTACATTTAGTATACAGGACAAGAAAAATACAGAAAAATTACAGATACTGAAAATTACATCCAGTATACAAAATGGGAGTGGTGCTGTGCAGTGTCCATATATACAGAATAAGAACAGATAAGGAGAATTGCACCAAGTATACAGGACAGGAGAAGTGACACTGTGCAATGTTTATATATACAAAAAAAGAGCATATACTGAGAATTAAGTCAAGTGTACAGGGCAACTGTGGTACTGTGCAGTGCCCATTTGTGTAGAATAAGCACAAGCTAAGAATTATGCCAAGCACCAAGGTCTTTGGCAAAATGGTATTGCTTAGTACCCATGTATACAAAGAGCAGAGGAAGAATTACACTCTGTACATCAGACAAGTAATGTGCAGTGTCCAGATATAGAGAATAAAAGCAGACACTAAGAATTACACTCAGCATACAGGACTAAAGAAATTATACTGTGCTATCATACATACAAAATAAGAGCAGATGCTAAGAATTGCATTCAGTACAAAGGACAAGAGAAGTGGTACTGTGCAGTGTCTATATATACCGAAAGAGAGAATTACACCCAGTATAAATGCATAGGGAGTAATAGCAGATACTGAGAGTTAACCCAGTATAAGGGATAAGAGAAAGTGGTACTGTGCATTGTCCATATATATGGAATAAGCGCAAAAGATGAGATAAGACTAGAATGCTACTGTGGATTTCTGAGAAAGATATCAGTTTTGTCTGGCGGGTACTATTTCTCATTATGGAGATCACCTAGTATGCGTGATGAGTATTGTAGGACAGGCAACACTGCTCTGGGCTACTGGGCAAAATATGTGAAAATTAGCATATCTTACTTTTGCTGGCATGAGACAGGCTTAGCTTTTTCTTTTTTTTGAAGGAAAGCTAATTTGAATATCATTTCCAGAAACCAAAACATATGCACTGGGTGTCTAGGTTCTAATCTGACCAAGGACATAATCTGTATGGTTTTTTGTGTTCTCCATCTGTTTGTGTGGGTTTCCTCCCACAATCCAAAGACAAACTGATATGGGATAGAGCAGGGATGCCCAACCTGCGGCCCTCCAGCTGTTGCCAAACTACAATTCCCAGCATGCCTGAACAGCCTACACCTATTAGGGCATGCTGGGGGTTGTAGTTTTGTAACAGCTGGAGGGCCGCAGGTTGAGCATCCCTGGTATAGAGCATAGATTGTGAGCCCCATTAGGGACTGCAAGTGATGACAATATCTATAAAGTGCTCTTAGATATGTTAGTACTATATAATTGAGTAAAATAAATAATAAATATACATAACCAAGGATTGATTCTTATTTTAAAATAACGTGAAGTTTTTCAAAACTTTATATAGAATTCAAAATGGATAAAATTGTTTGTCATTTCTACACTGTGAGTATGAACTCATAGTGGAAATTACATCATTATTACAGCGAAATTACATTACTCTGGTAAAGATGTTCAGATTTATTTAGCTTTAAGTCTTGTGAACTTACAAATAAATTCTTTGATTAAAAGGAGAATAGGCAAAACAACACATAACACTTCTCTGGAAAACAGGCATGCAAAGTTGTTTTTCTTCCTAAAAAAAAACTGAGTGTCTCACACCAACAGATATAATATACCAATCCAGTCAACACTAGCCTTTAAAATATGATGTAAAGTATAAATTGGTTAATAGCTGATGCAGTATCTTATCTACAAATAGCTCTTTTCAGGGAATTTCCCATTATAAGATCAACTCAGAGAAAATTGTCTTAACTAGCTGAGAGTCCTTTGTTGGAGTTTGGACGGTATATTGTAGGCCAGCCAATGCTGCTCTATTTTTCTGGGAAAATATAGACGCAATATAGTATCTCTTACTTCTGCTAGCATCAGAAAGAATTAGCTTTCTTTTCCTTTTTGGATGGAAAGCTAATTTGCATATGTGTGTGTTTGTGGGAAAGACTTTCAAATTAGCTGTCTTTCCAAAAGGAAAAGAAAGCTAACCCTGTCTGATGCCAGCAGAAGTAAGATATGCTAATTTGCATATATTTTCCCCAGAAGCCCAGAGCAGCGTTGCCTGGCCTATAATACTCCTCACGCATACTAGGTGCTCTCCATAATGAGAAATAGTACTCACCACAACACATGTATGTTTCTTAGAGTAGCATACTAATATACAATTGTATTTAGTCTTCTCTTTGGCTTGCCTCCTCCTAACACTGTTGGATAGTTTCATTCTGGTTTCTACTATTTTAAGATATTTAGCTAATAGAGTGTGACTTAACCCTTAGACTCCCAGCGTCGTACATGTATGGCGCTGGGGCGATGCGGACACATGGCGCCCGCTCACACGTGCGGCGGGCGTCATGGCCGGCAAGTCTGTGCTGTTTCTAACAGCAGAGACTTGCGGGTACTTACTGCCATCGGCAGTGTCTTCATAGGCCTTTAGATGCTGTGATCACACGTGATCACGGCATCTAGTTGCATCTAAACCCGGAAGCGTACGCTACCGGGTGGTGTACAGACACCCCGTGTTGCCAATCGGGGTGTCTGTACACGATCTGAAAGCTGTAAACCTCGCTAATGAGGTTTACAGCTTTCAAAGTGCAATTCTTATTCTGGCCACTAGATGGCAGGCCAGGATAAGAAATGAGCAAATTTGGTCATTAAGTCAAAAATAAAAGACCCTCATTGCTCATAAAGAAAAAATAAAAAACACAATCTATTTTCTCATATTTGAGCTTTAAAATAATCACAAAAAAATTTTAAAAAATGATAAAAAATATATAAAAAATAAAAAATATATAAAAGTTCAAATCACCCCCCTTTCCGTATAATTAAAAAATAAATACCTAAATAACAATAAATATAGACATCATGGGTATCACCGTGACCGAAAACGCCCATACTTTTAAAATATAAAAAAAAATTCCAATACGGCGAATTGTGTGGCGGAAAAAAGCATCCAAATGGCGATTCGCTGTTTTTTGTCGCTTTTTTTTTTCTAAAAAAAATTAAATAAAAAGTGATCAAAAAGTCATACACACCCCAGAGTGGTATCAATAAAAAGTTCAGATCGCCCCGCAAAAAATGAGCCCCCATACAGCTCCGTACACAAAAAGTTATAGGGGTCAAGATACAGTATGACAAAAAAAAAAAAAAAAACACATTTCCAACTTTATAATTATTTTATCACTATCAAAACGCAGGAAAAACTATACATATTAGGTGTCGCCGGATTCGTACTGACCAGTAGAATGAAAGTAACTGGTCAGTTTTAATGAACATCGAACGTTGTAAATAAGAAACCCGTAGAACTGTAGCGGAATAGCGTTTTTTTTGCAATTTCACCCGATTTGGAATTTTTTTCGCACTTCCCACTACACCATATGCAATATTAAATGGTGGCATTGGAAAGTACAACTTGTCCCGCAAAAAACAAGCCCTCATACAGCTATGTGAACAGAAAAATAAAACAGTTATGGCTGTTTGAAGGCAGGGAGCGCAAAACGAAAACGCAAAGCCGAAAAAACCACCAGGACTGAAAGGGTTAATCTTTTCTTATTTTAGTCAGAGCAATGGGGAAGACTCCTTCTGCAGACTGTTGTCTTACGTATGGACACCAGAGGCATCTTTGCTGCTGCAGCATTTACATAAGCTGCAAAATAACTGCAGTGATGTTACTGGTAAAACTTTATTGAGCCTTAGTTGGTGATAACTAGAGATATTCAGAATCATAGAACCAAGAGAGTGATATATGTGTTTATGTATGCATGTTGCTAAAGCAATAGCACAAACAGACTCTATTAACCACTAAATAATATACTCTATTGTTAGAAGTCTGGAAAAGGGAAAAAAAGTTAGAGACAGCCCCAAACTTCTCAAAAATATCCATTACTTTTGGCAGGGCCTCAAGGGAAACTAGGGCCCAAGGGAAACACCTGTAATATCTTTAGTCTGTCTGACTTTTAAAAGAAGTGTTTCTAATGTTAAAACAAAAAGCGTGGGAGAGAGGGGGCACCCCTGTCTGGTCCCATTTTTGATCAGAAAGGATTCCGACATGGTCCCATTAACCAGCACCTGAGCGGAGGGAGAGGTATATAAAGAAAATATGGCTGAAATGAATGGGGGAGGGAAACCAAAATATTCAGGGGTTTTGCGCATATACTGCCAACTCGCTCTGTCAAACGTCTTTTCGGCATCTGTTCCGAGGAGAACCAAGGGAATGGTATGATAGATAACTAATGTTTTGTCTACCTTCCCTGCCTGGAACAAATCCCACTTGTTCCTCCCCCACCAGGCCCGGCAGCAGTGAAGCCATACGAGAGCTCAACAATTTAGCCCACCACTTTAGGTCAGTATTAAGAAGCGAAATGGGTCTACAGCTTCCACAAAGTTCTGGATCCTTACCTTCTTTATGCAAGATTGTGATGTTTGCTGCCTGGGCCTGTGGAGGAAGCGTGGAGCCCCCCAGCAGGGAATTACAGACATTGACAAAGTAAGGTGACAGCAGGTCACAATATTTTTTGTAATAAGAGATGGGATATCCGTCAGGTCCAGGGCTCTTACCAGAAGGAATTGAGTGTAATATCTTCGTGACTTCTTCGGTAGTGAACGGTTGTAGCAAAAGGGTTTTGTTTGCCTCCGAAAGGGTAGGGATCTGAATTGAGCTCAAGAATTCATCAATCTGGGCATCTAAACCAATAGGGGAGTCATTTAAAATATTGCCCCCGGCACTCAGGTGATATAGTGATGTATAAAACTTGTGGAATTCTTTTGCTATGGAGGGAGTAGTGGTCAGTCTCTGACCTGAAGAGTTTTTAATCGCCTGTATAAAGGTTTTGACTCTTTGGGCTCGAAGCATAATTGACATGACCTTAGACCCCTTATCCCCATGTGAGTAGTATTTAAAGCACAGAGACTGCAAGGTTTTGGCAGATCTAATATTAAGTAAATCTTTCAGTTGAGAGTGTAAGGTCTTCAAAATCTTGTGTGACTCCTCTGATTGGGATTTTTTATGAATTTTCTCCTGAGATGAAATTTGGAGAAGCAAGGAATCAATTTGTTGATTCCTTTGACGTTTAACCCTGGTGCCAAGGGCAACAAGTTCCCCTCTAATAACGGCCTTATGTGCTTTCCATAATACAGGGGGAAAGATATGGGGTCTTTAATTTTTTGTTCAATATGTTTTCTAATGTTTTCATCTTCTATAAGTGTGTCATTAAGTCGCCAGGACCAACTTTTAGATGAAAGACCCAATGACATTTGCATTAATAAGGGGGCATGATCTGAGATCGTGGTGGGACCTATACATATCTTTTGTACTGAAGAAAGTGCTGAGTTTGAAAGTAATATGTAATCTAATCGCTGGTATGTACCGTGGACGTGGGAAAAATAGGTGAAGTCCCTGCCCTCTGGGTTGAAAAGACGCCACACATCCGAAATATGTAAATGAGCTAGTGCTACATGAACTCTGCGGAGAAGCCTCTTTCCTATCAAGGGTGTGGAGGAGGTAGAATCCACCGCATCATCCAAGGTGATGTTGAAATCGCCCCCCAATATGATAGTACCTTCAGCAAAGGATTTCAGCGTATCCAAGGTCTGGGTAAGCCACTGGACCTGTCGGGCATTAGGAGCATATAAATTTGCAATAGTCACTTTTGAGTTCAAAACTTTACCTTTAAGGAAAAGATAGTGACCCTCCGTGTCAGATAGTTCGGCAGAGAGAGAAAAAGGAAAATTTCTCCCTATACCAATGGAAACTCCTCTAGACGCCGAAGAGTAAGTAGAATGAAACCATGTCGGAAAAAGCTTGCTATGCACATTTGGGACATGTCTATGTCTAAAATGTGTTTCTTGCAACAAAATCAGGTCTGCCCCCTCTGTCCGTAGCATATGATATAATTGACTGCGCTTCTGGGGTATATTCAATCCATTGACATTCAAGGAATATGTAGAGAACCTAGCCATCAAGTACCATAGGTAGATAAATGAGAAACCGCCATTGAGCATGAAACACCAGGTGAGTACAAATGATAACAGAAAGTAAATATACAAAGGCAATATGGGCTGAATGGCCCAAACAGTGCAACACTGTAATAAGTAGCATTGAAAATGAGGAAAATAGTATCATTAATGGGGGGGAGAGACAAAGTGAGTAGACCCAGGAAAACCCGGTACTCCACTCACCCAGCCTAGTTACCAAACTTACATTATATGATATGGTAATCTGCCTGCGAGGGCAGAGAGTGGGCTCAATATGTACCAAGAGGTCTACAGAAGGTAAATGAGGTATTACTGTATCAAGCCCATCTCCAGTGCCCCGGCAGCCAAATCTTATTTAGAGCAGAAACTAAAACAGAAAAGAAAAGTAAAGCAATATGCAAAGGTTATTAACAACAGCATATTGAACAAGAAAAGAGAAACTGGAGAATTCTGTGTATGCATATTATAATAAACGCAAACTCTGAACCCCTATAGGGGGAATGATGAAAGAGGAACTCAGTCCACAGGAGCAGATTTCTTCTTAGGTGATTTGAACCTGGAGGTCAGTTTCCATGGCTGAGGTGATGTTAAAGCGGGGATGTCTTCCATATTCGCTGTTGGGAGCCACGACGGTATTTCAATGGGCGAAACCTCCAGTGCAGTCCAAACTTTGGCCAGATCATCCGGGTGTTTAATAGCCATTTGCTTGCCATTGATGACTGTGCTGAGTCCAAATGGAGAAAGCCACCTAATGGGGTGTTTCTTTGATCTCAGAAGATCCATAAGTGGGCGCAATGCTTGCCGCTTAGCCAGCGTGCTCGCTGCTAGGTCTTGAAATAGCTGAATTTTGTGATTGCCAACATGTCTTCTTTTTCTCTGGCCGCCTTGAGCACTGCAGCAGTGTCTAAATAATTCAATAAGCACAGATAGTGTCCCTTGGAGGGTCGTCCAGAGACAGCTTAGGTCGAAGGGCTCTAATGGCCCTTTCTATTGTAATGGCGGCGGGCCGCTCTGGACCTTAAAGGTCATAGAAAATCTGGCGCACCGTGCCGGTGAGCGTGTCCACAGGGAATGTCTCCGGTATGCCCCGGATTCTTACTTTTTTCCGACGCCCCTGATTCTCTTGATCCTCCAGGTAGAGGTAAGCGCTGTTAATTTGTGTGCGGAGAGATTGGATGTTACTGCAAACCACCTGAGTGTGCTGTGTGAGTGAGGCCTGAGCGTCTTCCAAGGCCTCTACTCGGTGGCCCATCTGCTTCACTTCCATTTTAATGTCGGCAAGTTCCCTCATGACCGGAGAGAGAGCTTGTGTAAGGGAGTGCTTGAGGAAGGACCTAGTAATAGGCACTGGGTCCTGTTCTCCCAGATTATCTGAAGGTGCGTATGTGCAGCGACCGGGGTGCCGCGGTTGCTACGGGGGCGACCCTTTTCCCCCTCCAGGGCCTTCGAAGGTGTTTCCCTTTACGTCCCAGTGGTAGGAGTGCCAGGGGTATTAGGCCACTCACGTCTTTAGTGGTGTTGTCACGGTGTTCCTACCTCGTGAGACGAACAGGCCCCAGGCGGTGGCTCCGGCTGCAATAAATTTACTAGTAGTAGTAATTGAGGGTCGTCCGGTGGGAATGATGCGCAGACTTGTATGAATGGTCCAACGTAGTTTTATTAACTTATCTTGGTAGGCAGATAACTAGGTTCATTCCTTCCGCTTGGTGTCCAGCAAGTGCAGCTATTACTTATACTTGGCAGATGCTTGGAAATTCAGGTTTCAGGCTTCCTGTTCTAAGCTGAGGCTACCTCTTAAGTCTGGCTTCCCTTGAGAGTATTGTAGTGCCTTATTGCAGGCTATATTACTCTGTATTTAGGGAGCAGCAGAGCTGAAGGTGCTCCACTGTCCTGCACATGTCCTCCCTGGATGGGGTACAGGGGACAACTCACTGACTAAAACTTGTCTTAACTGTCATTTCCTCTCACTCTGCAGGAAGTTGGAAGTGCTTAACTTCTCTCCAGCAGAGGGGGTCAGAATGGACTAAGGACCGTACCATTCTGGTAAAACTACATCTGAATCTGCCATAGTATTTACTGACACCTGCTGGTACACCAGGTACATTACATGGGAAACAGTTGCATAACATTGAATATCATACATATTAATGCTGGTGATTACATTAATGCACAGAAATACATTTCCACAGTAGCATACAGATAGAAGCTGGTTATGCAGAGTTGTAACACTACTCTGGGGTGTTACATATGAGCTTCCATCATCTGAGTCCTCCTCAGCTGCTGCGGCGCGAAACTCAGCGGTCGCCATCTTGCTTCTGCCATATATCTTCTTATTTAGGTATTTATTCAAGAGTGTGCTCCATGTCTCTGCCTCTCTCCTTGCTCAACTTTCCCATGCTGCATACAGCAAGCACCTTCAGCTATTTCTACGGCATTTGAGAATTCTAAAACCCAGAAGCGCGCATACGGCTCAGGCTTGCTTTCCTCTGGTGGAGATCGGGGAAAGCATCCTGTTCCTAGTCATTGTGAAAGTTTGTCAGATTCACGACTTGCAGACTTTAAAATTGTCAAAGTGTATTGAGAATATTGAGAATCATAGATAAAAGCTCTAAAAATACTGAGTAAGCCTTACTAACTAAACAAATTAAAGGGATTTCCTCATTAAAGTCATCTCCTTTAATATGGGTCGTGACATTGATGTGCCATTTATCCAGCTCCAGAGTCCAGTGACTGGTCAGCTACACATTTTCTCTACAGTAGCCTCTAGAGGGGAAATGTGATGTTACACGGCGACCATTCAGATATATGGCTATTCCCTCTGGATCATTATGTTAATGTACTGTATGGTATATCAAAAGAATTTGTCATTATAGAACAATTCCTGTTAGGAAGTCATGTGATTAATTATAAAGAGCAGTACTAACCAGTTTTTATGCAAGAAGTCCATTGTCTGTCATTTTACAATTCACATAGCACTCAAAAAATAGATCTCAAAGCAAACAGCCTTAAACAGTTTATTGTATCCAAAGCTTCTGTTCAGAATTATTTCATTTTGAAGGTGAAATAAGATTTTAATGCCTTCCTATAAGCTTTCTTCTCTGCCCTGAGTGGTTAGGGAATTCCTCAATTTAGCTTCTCCTGCTCTGTTCCTGCTAATAATTCTACACTCGTAGCATCTTAACACAATCAGTGCTTGGATTCAGGAAAACAGACCAAGCAAGGCTCAAGGACTTCAGAAAATGCATAACGTTTTCTTATTCTTCAAAAATGTATATGATTAGATACAAACCAGATTTTCTGCTTTCAGACAGAGGATGTTGGTTGAAGAAAGCGTGGATTCTGTGTATTCAAATCAAGATAGCAAGAAGGTGGCAATGTATGGTACTGTGCTACTGAAGTGTGTGCGTATATACCCTGTGAGGCAGCACGTACAGGCCCTCTATCTCCCCAGCCTATAGCTGGATTGCAGGAAGTATTTAAAGGTGCTTCCTGCCTCAGAAAGGCCCATGAGCAACTCTTAGGCTCCTAGCTTGTCTAGTTTCCTGTTTGAGCGAATGTGTTCTGTTGATTCTTGTCATTTTGTGTACCGAACTTTAGATCACGTTTTACGGACTTTGCCTGATTGCCACCTGCCCTGACCCTGATCTACATTTACAGACTTTGCTTGACTGCCGCCTGCTCTGACTTCTGCCTTTGTACCCTGCTTCCGACTGATCAGCCTCTGGCCTCCCAGCATCCACTGGGTGTATTGTGCCATTTGGAGGTCAGTCCAATGGGTTCACACTCTGGTCCTGATTCCCTTCTGAGATAGCACTTGGTAAAGTCTCTTCTCACCATCAGAGGTATCGTCTGAAGAACGAGGGGTGTGCTTAGACATCGCCTTCAGAGGGAGTTGGTCACGTGTAACAGCGGGTTCTCACAGGCTGCTCATAACAACCACCTGTTGACAATGAGCCTGATGCACAGTAAGTCTGCGTATAGCAGGATAATGCTTTTATAGGGTTGTGACATCACAGGGGATCTGCGGATTGGCTGGCTGCACAACATTATGGGTGATCTTGCGTTCTCGGGCTTCTTACTTTCACTTTGTAACATGTGTAGTCACCATTTTAGGAAAAAACTGATTTATTTCCTTGAAGTGTGAGGAAATTCCGATTTGTTGCTAAAATTCAGATCGAATTCCACTTGGATGCTTCGATTTGCTCATGTCTAGTAAAAAAAAAGGTAACTGACAGTAATGCAAGTTTTTAATTGTCTCTGCTTTCCAAAGATGTGAATCAGAGCACCAGGAAGCTGTTCTCTGGAGATATCAGCAAGATTCAAATTATATATTGTGCATGTTACATCTTTTAATAAGAAAAATCAAAAGAAAATTTCAAAAGGAAAAGCAGAAAGAAAATATTCCCAATTCTCAAGTAACTTTTAGGCAGACATTCCAATCACAGATAATTACCCAAAATCTTGTATAATGAGCAAGATCTACTGAGTATGAGGAAAGCAGCCATGTATTATTAATGGAGGGTATTACATTAATATATGGTAGAGGAATATGTGAATTTTACTTTCAGGTATTTATCACCTCATGTCAGGATGCTGCAATATACAATATCAACAATATACAGTTATATCTGCCATGAAGTCGGTATTTTCACTATATGAAAAGTGTGATATGTTCCACAGTAACTTTGGCAAGTTCTAGGTTTGGTTCCTAAAGAGGTTTTCCAGGCTTTTACTATTGATGACCAATCTTCAGGATAGGTCATCAATATCAGATTGGCGGGGGTCAGGCTCTCAGCACCTCAGCTGTTTGAAGAGAAAGCAGAGCTCGTAAAAGCGCTGCCTTCTCTGCTCTGTTTATTTGCTCGCCACAGCTACATGTATGTACCCCTATTCACTTGAACAGACACAACCATCCCTTAAAAGTGAATGGAGACGCCATACTTGCAATTACACCTGCCCACCACTATAATTACTGCGGCGAGCAGGTAAACAGAACAGAAAAGGCATCGCTCTTATGAGCACTGCCTTCCCTTCAAATAGCTGATCGTCTGGGGTGCCCAGAGTAGAGTCTGACACCCACCGTTTTGATATTTATGACTTATCCTATCCTGAGGATAGGTGATCAAGAGTAAAAAGGGGACAACCCCTTTAAGATTACCAATATTGTCATCAGCTAATTGTTGGCCTCAGAGAAGTGGCAGGGAGGCAGGGCTGCGAAGCAGGTAAGTATGCTTCACAGGTCTGCCCTGGAGGGGGTAAGGGTTCCAATCAAAGGGGCACAACCCCTTTAATGCCCATTATTCATTAAAGGGCTGTGCTCATTCTAATAGTCATAGGGATAATTGGTCATTGTAATCAGAAACATTATAATGGAGGAAGAGGACATAACTTGTCAGATATGCTTGCCAGAAGAGAAGCTTCTGGAGCGGTATCTTGTGTTGTACTGTGGTATTTGTTTTTGCTTATGTTGGCTTCACCTACTTGTTTTGGTCCCCTCTGCTTTTATTGCCCTGCCTTCTGTCATTTTGAACCTCTGCTTGTTTTTTTCTGGGCCACTTTAAGTTCCCAGTCCACCCCTGGTTACATTCTTTGTGACAGCCCTCCTGCCTGGCCAAAAGCACAAGCTCATTTCGGACCTTGAGGACTCCAGTGAACCCATGAGATGGTATGCAGATAAAGGACCCCTGAAACTGGTCACCAGCTGGAAAAGTGGGAGTGAAGAATTTAATCTGTAAAGGGTAACGCACATATATGGCTCCTAGACCTCATAGCATTTGATTGGGTTATAAGGCTTCCAGAACCAAGTTATGTCAGTTGGCATCTAGTGTTGCTGCTTTTGGAGTCTGCACCTTGCAATTAGGAATTGCAGACATTACAGAAAAAAAAGAAAATTGCAGCCATCGGCTGGATGAGTATATGAAGAATTGTTATGTAAGAGAATGCATCTCAAATGGAACTCTAGAGGTAATCTATGCTTCAGCCAGAACTATATTAACAAGTTTTATGCTTCCATCTTATGTGGAAGATTGTATGAACCTCAGCACATCAGACTATTTATTTTGTACAACTATGTGCCATGCCTACATGTATCTCCTGTCTTTTGCAACTTACAATTGCAACACCAAGGGCAGCCCACTTTCCATCAGGCAGGAGACTCCAGCCAGAGTGTGTACCGGGGGGAAAGTTATTACTTACATCATCCAGGTGGCCCTCTTCTACACTGCATGGCCCTGGGGGTGAGGGAGAAGGACACAGTCACCGTGAGTACCACCGCCACTACCATTGCTATCCCACCTCATGCTTCCCTCCAAGTCGTTGCACTTCTGCATTCAGAGACCTTGACACTCCAAGAAAAATGTATAAAGTTATAAATGGCATCATTACTAAAAGGTCTGAAAATGCCTTTATTACTTCAGTATATTCATGTGAACATTAGTAAATTAATACACCATCTCCACGTTTACTAGTGATTTACTTTTACAATATTATATATTGATTCTTATAGAATTTTGCCTTACCTTTGTATTATTACCAGTTTTAGTAATATCTAAATGGAGGCACGTTATCGACTGTTATCCTTTTTGTCCCTCTCTGTCTTCCCCGATGCTAAATGGATTATTTTTCTCTCACGCTCACCCTTGTTTATTTCCTTCATCACAAAAGAAAGTACCCTTGTTAAAATAAGAAAATCAATAGTGCATCTTTCCGTGCTCCAAAAATTTGCCAAAAGCAAATCTTTCACTCCATCTGTCCCAGTATGCTCCTCACTAGGAGGGAAGGAGGAAAGCAAAACAATTTTAGGGTTTTCGCTTTTGCAAGAAGAAATATCCCACTGGTTTCTGGATCCATGCTGATCTTCTCGTCCCTCCTGGGTCTCCTTCACCAGGTCATGCTTACACTTTGCATGAGATTCAGAGCAGGGCATGTCTAGAGTTTGCTGTTTTGAGTGAGAGACACCATTCTAAATGTTTGTATATGTGTTTAACCGAGCCGCACGCACAAGGGGCAGAGGCAAGAAGGTTTTCTTGAAAGGGCTTTCCACTTGGGATTTGCTGCATGTTGTCTGAGATTAAGAGGAGCGATTAGTAAAGTGTATTGAAAGCACGGTGCTGCTAGGTAAGGAGTTTATAAAAATCTAAGAACTTTATGATAAATGGAGAAGAAAGTACAGGTCAGCACACATTATTTTCAGGAAACATATATCAATTGTTAAGTCTAATACATCATATTTAAAAGCTGGAAGCATCTGGCCTTCATTCAGCAGTATATTTAAATCTACATTTATAGCTTACATAGCGCACAGCCATTTTTAACTTGTTAATATTCATGACTTATGCAGCTGATAAATTTACTAGAAACTATTGGAATATTAAGACAGGAAGGAAAGCAGAATACATAGTCAAGGGTAAATATACTCTAGCTCAGTGTAGAAGCCATAAAACCCATGATAAAATCCTAGGGAGATGACGAGGTCCATTTAGGGGCAGAACTGGACAAGGCTGGGTCGCTAGCTATTGACTGAAGTCACTATGAGTTCCTGTAGGAGCAGTAGATTATTCGGGTATCACTATACTGTCTAGTCTGAACAGTGATTAAAAACATACATTTAAGGGGACCTAAACCTTTACTAAAAGCGCGGAAGGTGCAGCAATGCTTCACAGGACGCTTTGTACCTTTAGCTTGTATTGACTCTGTTCTGCTTTTCTATCATGCAAAGTAGGAATCTATAAAAATTAGGCTACTTTCAAATCTGCCTTTTTGCTGTTCGGTTTGGAGATCGGGCATGGGATCTCAAAACCACAGCAAAAAGCATCCGTTTGAATAATACAACTGGCTGCAGCCGTTCAGAACGGATCCGGTTGTATTATATCGAAAATGAACATGCCAGATTTGGCACTTAAACCACTGTAAGACAATGGGCGCTGGATCATTTTTTTTTGTGTGTCCAAAAAAAAAATATCTGGCACCATTCACTCACATGGTTTTTGATGCTGGATCAGACATGTTTAGTTACCCATGCCGCACATAAAAATGCTGCTTGCAGCGGTTTTCTGTCATGAGAATGCAACAAACCGGAACGGAATGCATTCTGGTGCACTCCATTCTGGTTTGTTCAGTTTTGTCCGCATTAACAATGAATAGGGACAAAACTGAAGCGTTTTCCTCCAGTTTTGAGATCATCTGCTGGATCTCAAAACCAGAAAGGAAAGCGCAGATGTGAAAGTAGCCTTAGAAAGGATCCATACTCTGCGTGCTGGAAAATCAGAGCACAGCCAATGCAAACCGAAGGTGCAGACTGTTCTGACAAGCGTGGCTGCACCTTCCACGATTTCAGTAAAGTCCCCTTTAATTAAAAATGGAAAGTATTTTATTACATCTGTGATACAAGACTAACTGCAGAGTGTACTGTATGAAATAAAGCCGAGTCAGCATTTTCTCCCTGTTTCACAGTTCTCCAAATAGTCACATATATTCACAGTACATAATCTGTGTTTATGTACAAGCATTTGTTTCTGGGTCTCTTCAGGGGTCCACAGACTAATTGGCACATCCAGACAGCACCATTGGGTGCTAAAGTTAAAGGTTTCAACATGTCAAGAAAGCATGACTCTGATGTCTAGTTGCTGACACCCCTCTCCCTGAATATGAACAGGAATGCTCTATTAGAATAATGAAAAAAAATCACCATCCATTCCATTCTGTTCCTCCTCACTGCTGCAGCGATTAAGTCATGTTCTGGTTGCAGCGATTATATTCCTGTATACCACAAGTCTCTTGCAGTCAATCAGTGGCCTCAGTGATATAGGGCACAAGACCACCAAGGCCAGTGATTAGCTGCATCAGTCACATGTGATATACAGGCATGTCATTGCTGCACTCAAGAAAACAAAGCATGGCAGGTTATGAAGTTGTAGTGAAGTTGCAGCACTGGAATATAAGGGGTTCAGAATGGCGAGTAAACTACTATCCTGCCAAGTGCACCCCTTACCCCTTCTGGTTTAGGAATAGCAGAACAAAAAGTAAAGTAAAAGTAAAAAGCACTGATGGGTTGAGTTACCACAAACCAGACACCTTAAATTCATTAAGATCCCGAACCAATGCCTTAAGTCAGAACCCAGAACTTAACTTAGCAGACCATTAATTTGCCTGACCCCTTACCAGATCTCTAAGTTCTCCAACCTCATACCCCTAAATGATCATACCTCAAAACCTCAGCAGATTTGTACCTATGAAACTGGTGGACATATTGCATGTGAACTTGGCAGCTGACGTCTTCTGTGTTAGAAAAGCAGCCAAACTAGAGAACGAAAGATTAATCGCCAAAGAGTAAAACTAACCCTAAAATGTTCTTCAATTATATAAATGGTAAAAAGTATAAACCTGAAGGTGTCGGCCCCTTACAGAGTAATGAGGGGGGAGTTGCAGAGAGCAATGAGGAGAAAGCAAAGCTACTAATTTTTTTTCTCCACTGTATTCACTCAGGAAAATAAACTGTCAGAAGCAATGCATAATATAAAAGTAAATTCCCCATTAAATGTGCCCTGTCTGACCCAGGAAGAAGTAGATTAAAAAGATTAAAGTAGACAAATCACCAGGACCGGCTGGCATACACCCCCGTATCCTAATAGAATTAAGTAATGTCATCGCCAGACCATTATTTCTGATATTTAAGGACTCTATACTGACGGGGAGTGTTCCACAGGATTGGCGCATAGCAACTGTGGTGCCAATATTCAAAAAGGGTCCAAAAACAGAGCCCAGAAACTATAGGCCGGTAAGTTTAACATCTGTCGTGGGTAAACTGTTTGAAGGTTTTCTTAGAGATGCTATCTTGGAGTACTTCAATGAAAATAAGCAAATAACTCCATATCAGCATGGCTTCATGAGGGATCGGTCATGTCAAACCAATTTAATCAGTTTCTATGAGGAAGTAAGTTCTATACTTGACCGCGGCGAATCAATGGATGTCGTATATCTGGACTTCTCCAAAGCATTTGACACTGTACCGCATAAAAGGTTAGTATATAAAATGAGAATGCTTGGCCTGGGAGAAAATGTCTGTATGTGGGTATGTAACTGGCTCAGTGATAGAAAACAGAGGGTGATTATTAACGGTACATATTCAGATTGGGTCACTGTCACTAGTGGGGTACCACAGGGGTCAGTACTGGGCCCTATTCTCTTCAATATATTTATTAATGATCTTGTAGAAGGCTTGCACAGTAAAATATCAATTTTTGCAGATGACACTAAACTGTGTAAAGTAATTAACACAGAAGAGGACAGTACACTGCTACAGATGGATCTGAATAGATTGGAGGCTTGGGCAGAGAAGTGGCAGATGAGGTTTAACACTGACAAATGTAAGGTTATGCATATGGGAAGGAATAATGCAAGTCACCAGTACATACTAAATGGTAAAACACTGGGTAACTCTGACATGGAAAAGGACCTAGGAATTTTAGTAAACAGCAAACTAAGCTGTAGAAACCAGTGTCAGGCAGCTGCTGCCAAGCTGCATAGATGCCCGTGATGAGAACATAGTCCTGCCACTTTACAAATCACTAGTCAGACCACACATGGAGTACTGTGTACAGTTCTGGGCTCCTGTGAACAAGGCAGACATAGCAGAGCTGGAGAGGGTTCAGAGGAGGGCAACTAAAGTAATAACTGGAATGGGTGGACTACAGTACCCAGAAAGATTATCAAAATTAGGGTTATTCACTTTAGAAAAAAAGACGACTGAGGGGAGATCTAATAACTATGTATAAATATATCAAGGTCAGTACAGAGATCTCTCCCATGATCTATTTATCCCCAGGACTGTGACTGTGACGAGGGGACATCCTCTGCGTCAGAAGGAAAGAAGGTTTGTACACAAATATAGAAGAGGATTCTTTACGGTAAGAGCAGTGAGACTATGGAACTCTCTGCCCGAGGAGGTGGTGATGGTAAGTTCACTAAAAGAGTACAAGAGGGGCCTGGATGTATTTCTGGAGGGTAATAATATTACAGGTTATAGTTACTAGAGAGGGGTCATTGATCCAGTGAGTTATTCTGATTGCCTGATTGGAGTTGGGAAGGAATTTTTTCCCCTAAAGTGGGGAAAATTGGCTTCTACCTCACAGGTTTTTTTTGCCTTTCTCTGGATCAACTTGCGGGATAACACGCCGAACTAGATGGACAGATGTCTTTTTTCGGCCTTATAAACTATGTTACTATGTTACCACTGACTGGTTTACATTGAAGGGTGCCAAGGCTCTTTTCACTCTTTCAACCTACCTTCAAATAGGCTTGTGCTATTATTGTTATAGTTCATGAAACAAGATCATTCTCAAAAAGGACCATACTGTATTTAGTTAAAACAGATCTGAATACCTTCCTCTATTTACTTGCTTACTTTCCATAACTTACTAATTTAATATGCTCCATTTTTTTTCAAAGAAGAAGAGTTCAAAGCATTCAGCAACTGCTGGCTTAAGCATTTTTTCCTCCCAAAAAAAGTTCAATCAACTTCATCTGCCAGAACATTGCTTTTCACTTTTAAGTTTCACGGAAGAGCATAGTAGCATTTTTTTTTCTATTTGCTTTGGAATTAAATGCTAACGCGTCTGTCTCCAAATCCTCCCCTTGCTGCTGTCAACTAATTTGCTGCTTCATAGAAATTTCCCTGTGAAATATGTGTACAGTCTTATAAATGAAATGTGTAGTTGCTATTTGCTTCTGGAGACATCACAGTATGAAAGCACTCAATACACATGCACTTTGGTAAGTTTTTGTGGTTTCTTCGTTGTTTGAAATACTTTTTGCTGTAGGTAATATCTCATTAGCCTAAATCCATTGTGTATAGAAGGAAATGTTCATATAGCTACATGTCTTTTGGAACATTAATCACGCCTCAATGGGCAGGAGCACAATAAGGTCAATGATCCTTCCAGATAACTACTCAGGAGTGATTTGCATTTTACATAAGTGTATTTTTATATTATGCACTTTTCACAACTTTACAAGCCTGCAAAGCTGCTTAAAGGAGTTGTCTCCCCTCTTCCCTTCAGGCTGCAGGCCTGGACTTTCAGCACTCTAGGGGGGTGGTGCCTGCTATAATGACTTGAAGCACAGGCAAACAGTGCAGGAATCCCACCCCACCTGTGTGGTCCTGAAGTGCCTACTGGTAATTGTGGTTGCCCTGATCTGTTTTGTTTTTCCATCTTTTCTTCCTTTTGCAGAAGGTGAAAAATTCTCTGGTGGCCCGGTTGGCCAGGGACGAGATGGTTGGGGATGGTAGCTACTGTCAATGCACGCGAGTCTATACCTGCTCACTCCCGTGATCCCGGCCACCAAAAAGGTCAACATTTTTTTCTGTTACTGGTGTTTCATTGCAGCGGTGGCTAGAGGGAGAAGGTTTCTCCCTGGCTGTGACGCTCTCCACTGCGATTGGACAGCGCTACAGCCAGGGAGAAGGAGACGCCCACTGAGAATCCCTGGCGTCTCCTCCTCCCTGTTCCGATGCTATGCATTTGCATAGCGCGCACCAGAACTTTACCGGGGCGCAGCGGGCGAACGGAGCAGCGCCCAGGAAAACTAGTAAGCACACCTACATCCCCAATAGATGCCCTACAAAACGGTGTCCTTACTTAACAATGTCTGGACCCATGAAAGGTCCTCTTTAAAATATATAAGATATCTGCTATACATCCATCTGACTGTAGAACATCATACTATGTTGGTATGGTCCTGTATTTTAGTGTGCCAATAGCCTCATGTGATGGGTTATTTGACCAGAAAGACTATGCGGCTGCCAGTGTTCCCAATTCAAAACATTTATTGCCAAATTTCATATGCCAATGCGTAGCTAATCAGCCAAGGAAAATGCTAATGTAAAATGCACATTTGTGTCACTAGCATCTTCAATCACTCAAGCACCAAAAGGTCACTGAGATTTGTTATTAACCTCAAAACGATGTTACTACACATGTGACATTTCCCCCGCTGGCACCCTTTCACTCTCTGACGTCTTGCAAATCAAGAGCAAAGGGGCAGGTGGCATGTGACGGGCAGCTTATAGGATGTGCATTATGCTTGGACACATCAAGCAAAGCTGTTGCCTGGCTGTCTTCTTAAGAGAATGAATCATGTCGCCAGTAGGCCAATGTTTTATTGGCACAGATGGTATGTTTAGCTGCGGGCGAATTCCTGAGGATTTTTAACACTGACTTTGAATTGTTGCAGAACGTTTCATAATTCACAAGGGCTGCAGACTTTAAAGATTCCCTGTTTCAAGATGATTTTAGCAGGGGAAGAATATGACACACCGTCAATTTTATATTGTACACGAGATTCTATGACTCTGGAATTGTGTCAGAGGAAACAGAAACATTTGTAATATATAGTACTTATTATTTAATTATGTTACTGCCAAGGGTTGACTTGCCATACACCTCACAGGGAAACTTCCTGGTGGGCCGATGCCCAGGGGACCTCCTGAACCCTTCTACTGGCTGGGTACATGATGATCTGACGCTTTCTATGCTAATAAACAGTGGGAGCATCAGGTAGTTACATACCTGGCTGGCAGCTGCAGGTGCCCTCCAAAATTTAATTGCACTATTGAATACTCCAGCAGGGCACAGGAGACCATGGCTCTGTGCCATGCTGTTCACCCTGATAGGCCACAGGCTACTATATAAGTATTGTATAAATGGTGCAGGGACATAGGATTGCAAATCAAACTGGTTTAGAATGGGACAGGTTTTCATTTTTGTTTTCCTTCGTTACTTGGGGGCACTATATGGGTCATTAATAGGGGTAGTCCAGGTAGGACGCTGAAGGTAGGGTTGGGTTGTTGCTGTGGTCCACATTTCACCTCCTAAGCCCCCTGCTCCATATCTTAATTAGAAACAACTGGAAGAGGACTAAGCTGGTGCAGGCCACCACAGAAGGGCAGATTCTGAGGTATTATATTGTGCTCTACCGTAGTATTTGGTTCTGCTGGGGTGATGTTTTGTGCTGGTATTTCTGACTCCACCTACTTCTGTTGGTCCCATCTACTGGTGTTGCCCTCCCTTCTGTCAATTTGGACCAGCTTACCTCATGGTGACTACTTTGAGTTTCTTCCACTCCCATTCTGCTCCTGATTACTGCAATGTCAATGCTGAGTCTATTTTAGATAACTATGTGGCATGGATGATACCCAGTGTGGTATGTCTTGTTGGGACCCCACAACCATGCCGGTAGAGAAGTGCTGCTAAGCCATGCCCCCTAGTGATGCCACAGAATCCTTAGCAACAGGATACAATGCTCTTTCTCCCCACAGCGTGGGGCAGTCTAAAATATGTAGCGTGGCTTTCCAAGGGGTGGAAACACTGCATATAAGGTGATGTTGGGGAAGAGCATTTTGCCTTTGCAGCTCAAGGAGGGTGTGTTTTGCATGATAAGAGTAGCTAAAGTGCTCACACAATTTCCTGGACATTTTTAACAACTTTTGCAGTTCAGTGGAAGACCTGAGGAACCAGGAGGTGACAATGAGATTGAAAATGTGAGCCATGCAGGGTACATGGGTCAGCCTTCCCTGACGCAGTTCAGACAAAAGGTTCTTCCTGTTATCAGTAATCATGGTTCCTATCTCCATTTTGGTTCCCATCTCCAGCCAGTGTTCAATTTCTTTATTGATGACGATTAGAAATTCCTCCCGTGTGGCTCATTTTCCTGGACATTTTTAACAGCTTTTACAATTCAGTGGAAGACTTTAGGAACCAGGTCACAACGAGATTGAAAATGTGGCCATTTAGGGCTTATGAGTCAGCCCTCCCTGACACAATGTAGACAAAATGTTCTTCCCATTATCAGGAACCATGGTTCCTATATTCATTTAGTGAGGAGACAGTCATTGTTTGATTTCTTTATTGATGATGCTTAGCAATTCCTCCCAGGTGTTGACCAGGCTGACCAGGTGCAGAACCGTTTGACAATGCCTAGCTTTGCATAGGTGATATGCTGGAGAACCACTGTGAACTGTTCTTACATTAGAGGGTAAAGACAAGGTGGAGGATGAGGAGACAGAGGAGGACATTGGAGCAGAAATCCTAGCATTACATCACAGAGGTGGCATCACCTGGCCAAGTTTCTGGTGTGCCTGTTCTAGAACCACATTTACCCAGCGGGCTGTCTATAACATATATTGTCCTTGACCATAGTTGCAACTCTATACGTCAGCGCTGGTGTGAACTACCTGACATAGAAAGGCCCAAGGACTGGCCCACCTTCTTCTTCCACATACGTGTGCACAGCTGGTACAGCTTTTTTGTAAACATAATGTCTGCTTGGGACTCTTCACCTTGGCTGGGCACAAGCCATCAGTTCTGGTAAATGTGAAGTCAACTACATGGAAAGGGGGGGGGGGGACAGTAGTAACAGCAACTGTTGTCTTTTAGCAATCGCCTCAGCGACCCATTGCTGTCGAAACAAGTGACAAGCAGTTAGAGTAGAAGGAGGAGAATCTGGAGCTATAAACAACTTTAAAGTTGATGGGAAGGAACAACAGCTTCCTTTTACTGATGTTGATGAGCCCTGACTGCTGAAGAGGGAGTGCAGGCCAGTGGGAGATGTAGTGATTGCTACTTCAGTATGTAACATTAAATGAGTGGCATTGTTTCTCTATGCCTCTTTATGGTGACACTCCATGTGTTGATGCAGGGTCATCGTGCCAACATTAACACTCTGGCTGCGCCTCACCTTCTGCCCTGCCCACATATCCTGCATATAGTCATGATAACATCCCCCAGCGACTTGCTGAAAAATTCCCACACTGACGAGTATGGCATTTTCACTCCACCACTGCATGATGCTTGCTTGCTGCTGCTTTTATGAACCTGTGCACTGCCAGTGGGTTCCTCACAGGTAGTCTCCAGAGTAGCAGACAGAGTACCCCTCCTGCATTTGGCTGCAGATCTCCTACTGCTACTTGTGCTAGCTACAGTAACATTTTTGTGAGTGCCCACTCCTTTGGAGAACCCAGGCAACTGTCTGTTGGCCATAGTGTACAGTAACTGTATCAGTAATGTAACAGATTAACTGAGAATGTGCCAGCAGTTCAACAAGATGCAGACAATGGTATATTACACTGCACTTAAATACTGAGGCACAGTAATTCTATGTATAAATTAACATATTAGCTGAAATTGTGGCAGCAGATAAACAAGATGCATAAAGAGATTACACTCAACCTGCACTGTCCCTGTAGTCTCCCTATCCTGTCCCTACAGTGTATATGAACTCTCTCTATGATTTCCTTACAGTGTCCCTGCACTATCCCTATTCAATGAAAAGCTTTCTGCAACACTGTCCCTAGCGCATAAGCACTTGTCAAGTCTTCCCCTAAGCTCAGCTCACAGTGAAATTGCAGAGACAGCGTAGGATGAGGCTGTGACATCATAGGGGATGGCTATCTGCTGATTGGCTGGCTGCATGGTATTATGGTGATCTCACATTTGGGGGCTTCTTACTTTCACTTTGTATCACGTGCAGCAGCCATTTTAAGGAAATTGGATTGAAAATTTGGATTTGTGGCATATCTAATTTTTCCTAAATTTCTGATTGAATTCCACTTTAGATGCTTCAAATTCCACTT
Source organism: Rhinella marina (assembly GCA_900303285.1). Classification (NCBI taxonomy): domain Eukaryota; kingdom Metazoa; phylum Chordata; class Amphibia; order Anura; family Bufonidae; genus Rhinella; species Rhinella marina. The sequence goes on from ONZH01025021.1 coordinate 43,259, forward strand.
TGTGAGTAGATACATACGTGGCAGAAAAATCCATTGAAAATCAATGTGTTTAATAGTTGTATTTTACTGTAAATTTGTGGCTACTTTCACTTTTCTCAATTGAAAGACATGAAATCCATAATGAAATTCCACAGCTGAAATCCACATTCACTTATACGTAATTGTACTTTGTTGCAAATTTTTTGCCTGCAAAGTTGGATGAAGAATCCATACAGAACTTCTGTCCCATGTCGATGCACCCTTAGGCCAGGGTTACACGTAAATAATTAGAGGAGAATTTGTGGTTGTAGCATTGTTCAGTACCTGCACAGTGAAATTTAAAATTGTCATCCACATGCTGTGTAAATAAAATGTAGCAGAAAAGCTGCAGTATTGCTGATTTGAAATCAGCAGCATGTAAGATTATACAGTGGATTTCTCTTGGGAATTTTACTCTTTCCAATGGAGAAAGGAAATCTCCTGGCTTTTCTGTGGCAAGAACCTGCATGTAATACATGTAATAGGTTAAAATTTCCAGTCACTTGTGAACCCAGCCTTACAGTGCGAGGAAACAGTTTTCTTTTCCTTCATCAGATTATTGTGTAATAGTTGTGCATAGACTATGCTTTCCAAAAATGCTAATCACTACAGTAAAAGGCATCAGTCCACAAAGAAATGTTGGGAGATTTCAGCTCTGAAAGCAGCAGAATTGTTACTACACCTTTGGACTATAATACAAGCTGTAGCTTATTTATGTACATTTATTCTATGTTAATGATGGGCAAAGGCTGACATATACTTTTTTAAACTTTACAGTTATACCTTATGAATACTATTGGTGGCACCTATTTAATATCTCCCTGAATAGCCATGAGACACAGTCCCCTCCACTTGCCATTTTTAGATTTAGTTTGTTTCATTTCACTCCCCACATAATACCTCCCTATTTCCATGTACAACCAACATACCAGTGCCCAAATGATATGCAGCTTCCAAAATATACTCCTTTAAAGAGCTGATATTCTGAAAGGCTGGGTTCACCTCACTTTTCGTTTTCCATTCTTCTGATCTGTCTGAAGAACAGAAAACAACCAAAAAATGGATCCAGTATTTTGAGCATCCATTATGTTCAATCATGCATCCGTTGGAAAAAAGAGTCCTACATATGGTCCCGGAAATGGATAAAATGAATGCAAAAGGTGCATAACTGATCATAACAGATGCTTAAAGGGGTTATCCAAATTCTTAAACAGCCTCCTCATGTGCCGGGACCCTCACAGGTAATATACTTACCCCACCCCTTCTCCCGGCAGCGCTCCTGGTCCCACACAACCGCTGCTGCTTCTCCCTGTACACGGATGAAAACATTCGGAGCGGAGCCCCCAATGACAGGAGGGGTCGGGGGGGGGGCCTCCCTAGTATCAGGGGTGACTCCCCTCCCTAGTATCAGGGGTGACTCTAGGGAGGCTCGTCCCCATCTGCCATTGACTGCTCCCCCCTGACAACGGATGTTTTAATCCGTGTACAGGGAGAAGCAGCATTGGCGGTGCGGGGACCAGGAGTGTCGCCGGGAGCAGGGTAAGTACATTACCTGTGAGGGGCCCGGCACATGTAGGGGCTGAATTTGGATAACCCCTTTAGTATACAGGATCGGTCTTTTTGTTGTTGTTTTCTGTTCTTCTGACGGATCAGAAGAAAGGAAAAACAAATGGTCATCTGAACCCGGCCTTATACTGCCATACAGTTTACATATAATACTGCATGTTATATCCTTAATGATAACACCATGCACCACAGATAATATGGATGGGTTTTAGTTTTTACTGGGATTCACAATCTCTTGGTAAATAGGGTCCCTGGGCTGACCTTTAAAACCTGCTAACTCCTAACCACATATGAATATCCCATTTTAAATATTACATAACGTATAATTTGCTCGAATAGACTTTTCCACATGGCAAATAATATTGCTATAGGGAATTAAGCACTTCTCTACTTGTTGGTAAAGTCCCTTGATTAATTTGACATTCCTCAGAAGCACCATTTCCACCTTCTGAAGGTGTCCTTGGTGGGAATAATTTCATTAAGCAGCTTAACGCAGCCTTTTTCTCATTTGAAGGACAATTTGGCCACACTAAGCTGCATTGTTCTTCATGATCAAATCACTTAAGCAACATCGCTGCTGTACGTTACTAAATAGGGAAATGAAATTGAAGCAATACATGGCGTGCATAGTCTTGTAATGAGACAGCAAGACAGGGAATGATGAGGAGAGGGCATTATAACAACTCCATATTGTCTCAGTCCACCTAATTACCCCAACCTGATTTCAGTTAGGGTCTCATTTGCATAAAGGGGGGCGAGCAGAGGAAGATGCTGAAAATTCTCATACGATATAGGTCATCTCATTACCTACTAGTACCTAGAATTATTTATGAGATTTTATAGTTATGTAAATTTGCATTACCATGAGCTCTTTCATAAGTATTTATGAGTAGCCTAGAGGCCCAAGCATCATTATCAGGGAAAACAAGCCTCGTTATATGAAGACTAACCTTGGTATAATCAAGTCTACACTAAGATGCCTCACGTTTTCTGTTACTGTCTATACGGTATGTCTTCTAATGAAAAGCTCAAACATTTGAAAAAACTGTGTAAAGTGTCATGATCTGATTGTCTAACCTGAGTGAAGATTCTAGAGGTTCCTCTAGACTCAAGCGAGTCTTAGAGATTTTCTAAATTGAACATATTCTACTCATAATCATGCTCTAAAAAATGGTCTTTAAATGCTTTTTGTCACTGCATGCACAAACCTTAAAGGGCTTGTCCCTCAATTAATATCCTACAGTTTTCAACCAGCACCTAGATTTGAATACTTTTGTATTTGTATGTAATTAAAAATTTGTTATAGCTAGTGAGTGAAATCTATCGGTATAGCTCCACCAGCTGTTAGCTCTTTTTCCAATGTCTTTGTCCTGCTCACTGAGATAGAAGCACCTGCTCAGTTCTAGCCTTCTACTGACACTAGCTGCCTCAGACAGGACACACCCTCTGAGAAAGAAAACACCCCTTAAAGGGGTTGTCCCACGAAAAATATTCTACAGTTTTCAAACCAGCACCTGGATCTGAATACTTTTGTAATTACATGTAATTAAAAATTCTGTATAGCTACTGAGTTATTCAATAAAATGTTTCTGTATAGTGCCACTTAATTTCTTATTTCTTTGACCTGCTCACTGAGAAGGCCGCACATGTTCAGTTTCATCTTTCAGCTGCCTCCTGAGCTGTGATAGGGAGAGCTGAGACACACCCCCTTAGCTGCAGCAGAAAAGACACTCCCCTTGAGCTCTCAGCTTGATATAAATCTAGCAGACCAATGAATGGGAAGATCTCTGGATCCATGTGAGGTAATTTTAATTTTTAAGCTGTAAGTTTGAAATAAATCTAGCAGAACAATTAGACCAATGCAGTGGGAGATCTCTGGATCCATGTGAGGAACAGGGCTGGTTCTAGCTTTGTTAGAAAGAGGTTGTCATGTACCATATGATGTCTGATTTTCATGAATTACATTAATCATGGGATAACCCCTTTTACTGTACTTAGAGAATGTTTGCTGAGTGAATGCCTGAAAAAGCCCTTTGTCATTAGTCAGAAGAAGAATTGAACCATTCCAGTAATTGTTCTTCTAGGCCAACTGGCTTGGCAATTCTCTTTTTTAAAATGTGGATATATAAAGTGTTTTTAGTGCTCGTGATCATTACAGATGGTTGTATGAAACTACTACAATAGCTAATGTTAGCGAATACAGCCTGAAATTATATACACTTTTTCTGACTTCATCAACTTTTAAGAGAAAATCAGTGTGGATAAATTGTAGAAAGAAGTCCATGGAGCCTGCATTGAGCTTCTCAAACAATCGCTGATAGAGGTGCACTGCGGCGGTAGATGCAATTTATAATATGTGGCTAAACCCTCACGCTGATGTTAAAATGAGACTTTCGCCAATATATTCTTATATCAAGAACATACATGAAGAACATTGGAGCCCGAGCACCGCGTCAAGGTATCTCAGAGTAGCACGGGACCTAACACTAACCTACCTTGCCGTATGGGCAATTGCGGAAGGAGCATACAGGCCGACACACAGCGACCAATTCCTAGTTACCTCTAGCGTGAAATCACACATCCAATGGGAGGAGGGAGGAGGCTGTGAGCCCCACCTACCAATGTCTCATGTGACTCAGTGTGCACAGGTGCACCAGAATGTTACCATAAGATGTAAGTCATGGTACATTCAAACCTGGAGTTGCCACACCTCCAGGTGTAAATGTCCAAATACAATCACTGAAAAAAACGTGGTCTAAAATGGCAGAAAATTGCTCAAACCCCATATGCTGTAGCACATATCAAACCGGGGGAGCAAATCCTGCACATGTGATCTGTTGCTAACAGCAATCCCCAGCAAAAATGCATACAATGAAAGATGCCTGCAGCGGACCACATGTACCACAAAAACATCATACACAAGATAACAAATTGTACGGATGTGGCGAACTATATAATCAAACAATCACTGATAGAGCTGCACTACGGCGGTAGATGCAATTGATAATATATGGCTAAACCCTCACACTGATGTTAAAATAAGACTTTCGCCAATATATTCTTATATCAAAAACATACCAGAGCCGAGCACCGCGTCAAGGTATCTCAGAGTGGCACGGGACCTAACACTAACCTACTTGCCGTATGAGCAATTGCGGGAGGAGGCTGTG
>ONZH01025022.1:0-17833 GCA_900303285.1 Rhinella marina
CCCTCCTCTATTGTTCACACCTAGACGTGTAAATGTAAGGCTTCATTTCTTCTGAGACATTGGTCTTCATCCAAAATGCAAACTTTCTAAGTGCACAAAATCTTTCTAAGTGCACAAAATATTATACCAGAATTGTAACCAGGGGCGTAGCTAAAGACTCATGGGCCGTGGTGCAAAAGTTCAGCTTGGGGGGTCCCCCTACCCTTAGTGCTCTTTGTGTCTTCTTATGGGTCTTTGGGTCTTTGGGCCCCCTCAGGTTCCTGGGCCCGGTAGCGACTGCTACCTCTGCACTCCCTATAGCTACGCCCCTAATTGTAACTAAATATTCAATGCAGACAATGTTTCTGCTTCCCACAACTATCACCCCTATTTTCCTGCACTGCCTAAAACCCCTGCACCCAGCAAGGAACTTCTTATGTCTCCCTCCATCTGACCTCCTGCCCAGATCTGTTCTGCAATAAAAAACCTTCCTCTCTAGAGGGAATTGTAAGAAAGAGAGAGACAGGAAACCCTGGGAAATTAAAATTAGTCACCATTTAGGCCCCTTTCACACGAGCGTTTTATAATTCCGGTATTGAGTTCCGTCATAGGGGCTCAATACCCGAATAAAACGCTTCAGTTTTGTCCCTATTCATTGTCAATGGGACAAAACTGAACTGAAGACAACGGAGTGCTCCTAAAAGCATTCCGTTCCAGGCATCCACACCAAGACGGATCCGTTTAGTGTGACACAATGGTGAATGGATCCGTCACCTGCACACATACATACACACACACATACAGACATACACAGACATATACACATACAAATACACATACATACTTACATGCTCCCGGCAGGTCTCCACAGCGCAGGAGGAGCAGGACGGCGCACACATAGGACGATTCCACCCAGCACCCAGCAGAGGGCAATGTGGGGAATCGTCCTATGTGTGCACCGTCCTGCTCCTCCTGCGCTGTGGAGACCTGCCGGGAGCATGTAAGTATGTATGTGTATTTGTATGTGTATATGTCTGTGTGACATGTGTGGGGCCAGAGTGCGGTTCTGGCCCCACACATGTCCCTGCAGCAGCACAGATCTGGCGGCACCCTTCACCTGCCGGATCCGTGCTGCCGCTAATGTGAAAGAGGCCTTACTTAAAGGGGTTGTCCAGGTTCAGAGCTGAACCCGGACATACCTTTAAATTCACCCAGACAGCCCGCCTGAAGAGGGCATCGGAGCATCACATCTTTTATTTACATAACACACTGCCGGGCAGAAGCTTCCGCCCGGCAGTGAGCCCGGTGTCAGCCAGCGGAGTGAACACCTCAGCGGGCACCTCAACCGACTTCTTAGGCTGCCGGAGATGTAGATCTCCTCTGGTTCATTCTCATCATAGGGATCGATGCCCCACACCATGCCTCCCCAGTCAGGGCCTCGCTGTGTCGCCATCTTAATTGCTTGAGTTGCCTTGTCTTCCTTGTGCACTGGAGAAGGGGGCAGAGCTACCGGTGAGGAGTCTGCATCACTAATGAATTGAATTCACACGCAACAGTGCAACAGTGTATAGATTAACTTCTACGTAGCAATAGCATATAATTTATAGGACAAACTACGTAGCGAATGCATACGAAACCGAAGCGAATCACCTAATATTCGGATTCGCTTCGCAGCTAAGAATTCCCAAGTTTCGATACGAATCAACGAATCGACAAATCGATTTGTTCATCTCTACATATCAGCATGGCTTCATGAGGGATCGGTCATGTCAAACCAATTTAATCAGTTTCTATGAGGAGGTAAGTTCTAGACTTGACCGCGGCGAATCAATGGATGTCGTATATCTGGACTTCTCCAAAGCATTTGACACGGTACCACATAAAAGGTTAGTATATAAAATGAGAATGCTTGGACTCGGAGTAAATGTCTGTATGTGGGTAAGTAACTGGCTCAGTGATAGAAAACAGAGGGTGGTTATTAACGGTACATACTCAGATTGGGTCACTGTCACTAGTGGGGTACCACAGAAGTCAGTATTGGGCCCTATTCTCTTCAATATATTTATTAATGATCTTGTAGAAGGCTTGCACAGTAAAATATCAATTTTTGCAGATTACACTAAACTGTGTAAAGTAATTAACACAGAAGAGGACAGTACACTGCTACAGATGGATCTGGATAGACTGGAGGCTTGGGCAGAGAAGTGGTAGATGAGGTTTAACACTGACAAATGTAAGGTTATGCATATGGGAAGGAATAATGCAAGTCACCAGTACATACTAAATGGTAAAACATTGGGTAACTCTGACATGGAAAAGGACCAAGGAATTTTAGTGAACAGCAAACTAAGCTGCAGAAACCAGTGTCAGACAGAGGCTGCCAAGGCCAATAAGATAATGGGTTGCATCCAAAGGGGCATAGATGCCTGTGATGAGAACATAGTCCTGCCACATTACAAATCACTAGTCAGACCACACATGGAGTACTGTGTACAGTTCTGGCCCCTGTGAACAAGGCAGACATAGCAGAGCTGGAGAGGGTTCAGAGGAGGGCAACTAAAGTAATAACTGGAATGGGTGGACTACAGTACCCAGAAAAATTATCAAAATTAGGGTTATTCACTTTAGAAAAAAGACGACTGAGGGGAGATCTAATAACTATCTATAAATATATCAGGGGTCAGTACGGAGATCTCTCCCATGATCTATTTATCCCCAGGACTGTTACTGTGACGAGGGGACATACTCTGCGCCTGGAGGAAAGAAGGTTTGTACACAAACATAGAAGAAGATTCTTTACTGTAAGATCAGTTAGACTATGGAACTCTCTGCCTGAGGAGGTGGTGATGGTAAGTTCACTAAAAGAGTTCAAGAGAGGCTTGGATGTATTTCTGGAGGGTAACAATATTGTTATAGTTACTAGAGATGGGAGTTATTCTGATTGCCTGATTGGAGTCGGGAAGGAATTTTTCCCCTAAAGTGGGGAAAATTGGCTTCTACCTTACAGGGGTTTTTTGCCTTCCTCTGGATCAACTTGTAGGAAAACAGGCCGAACTGGATGGACAGATGTCTTTTTTTGGCCTTATAAACTATGTTACTATGTTACAGACGTCAGTTTTGTGGTCCAAAAAAGTAGCAGGTCATGGCAACTGTGACATTTTCTGCGACATTTGGTTAAATTTGTGACATTTCGTTATCCTCGATACTTTTCACAATGGTCTATATTTAAGAGTAATGTTGAGCGAAGTGAAGGAATTCAGTCCAAAATTTAGAAAAACTTTTATTCTAAACTATTCTGAATTTTCTCATGCTTTGTGGTACTCAAGCTTTCCTAAAATGGCAGCTACACTTGTTACAAAGCATGACTTAGTGTTGAGGAGATAAACCCTCAAGATCACCCATAATGCCATGCAGCCAGCAAATAATTGTAGGACTAGGCCAGAACAGCAATAATTAGCAATTTGCCACCCCTAACCAGCCAAACCCCATACCAGCAACAGCCCCTGTTTAAAGGTGCTACGCAGTTCTTCATAGCATCATGGCTACAACTTACCTGAAGCAAGGCCATTCTGTGTGGGCATACCCTAAGGCAGATGGTCTGGGTATACCTGATGTATAGCGAATTAATTCAGAACAAATCAAATTTCTTAGCGGGCTTCCACAAAGTTGCTGAATCAAATTTTTGCTAAACTTCACTTATCTCTATTTAAGAGCTAGAAGTTAGATTAGATTTGGATTATGGCTCATTCAGGGGTGTAGCTATAGGGGATGCAGAGGTAGCAGTCGCTACCAGGTCCAGGAGCCCAAAGATCCTTGTGCCACATAAGAAGACACTGGTATTATAGAAAGTGCATGCTGATCAAGTTACACCTCTGGTAGGGGGGGAGGAGAGGTAAGGTCAAGAATTTGGCATGAAGGGGGGTGCAGTTTTTGCGTCAGGAAGCATGAAGGCTATGTGCTCCCCTGCCCCACATTGACCTCAGGCCAGATATATTATTAAGGTGCCCCAGTTCATTAATTTGGTGCAAGCAAACAAAGAAAAGCCAAACTTTAAACTGACACAAGAACAAATGCAAATGAAAAATGACACCTCCCCTTCCCCCACTGTTATACACTTGAGTCTAGTTTTCCGGGTATCTAAATAAACACATTGAACTTGACATCTCGTCTTCCTAGACTAATGTACAGTGAAATATTTTCTATCTGAATTTTTCTGTGAATGATAATTAAAACTGAAAAATGACTGTGAAACCTGATCTTGACTAAACATTCCCTTCTCTTCAGTAGGCTGTTCAATATTAGGCATAGAGTATATGATAGAAGAAAATTGTTGTTACTGTGAAAGATGATGATCATATGATCACATGTCAGCTGTAAGTGAAATAAATCTTAAAGATGGCTATCACTATAAATTAACTGTTATACACTACTAGTGTTGAGCAAAGCAAAACATCTAAAGTGGGATTCGGTCCGAATGTTAGGAAAAATTTGATTTCAAACCAAGCTGAGTTTCCTTGCACATTGTGGTAGCGAGACATTTTTTCCAAAAAAGTTGTCTTAGAAAGAAAAGAAAAAAATTAAAAATACTCACCTCATCCACTTGCTCGCACAGAGGCAGTCTGCGCCGCTTTTGATTTATAAAAGACATGCTGAAGGACCTGGGCTATGATCACAGTGGGAGCGCGGTTATGTCATCAGGCCCTTTTGCAGGTCTTTTTCAATCAAGAGAGTAGACTGCCTCTATGCACCCAAAAGGCCATATTGCACTAGAGTATTATCATTTTTAATAGCTGTTAGATGAGTGCACTTCTGTCTAAGTGGTCGTTAAAAACGGCCCCATTGATTGATAGGTTGAATGGGGTTTTAACATAACAATTTGTAATTAATTAAACTTGTAACAAATCAAATTACTTGTCAATCTTCGACGAAATTACCAAATCGAATTTTTCAAAACTTTGCTTAACCCTGTACATTACTATAGATCAGTTCAATAATGCTTATAATAAATACAGTGTGTACTAATGTGACCAAAACTCACAAAGCATATTAGCTTTTATGCTGGAACACATTTCTAGTATATTTGCTGTCCCAACTCTGCAGACAATGAGCAACTGTGAATAGTGCTGAGGAGCAGTGGCGTAGTTATAGGGGTCGCAGCGGTCGCAGTTGCGACCGGGCCCCTATCAGAACCCTATCAGCAGCCTATCAGAAGCCGGCTCAGGCGGCGCGATGACGTCTGAGCCGTACAGCGCAGGACACAGGCCAGAAGAAGCCTGCATCGCATCGCTGCCAGCTCCATGGAGGTAAGTATAAGTGTTTATTTTTTTATTGTAGCAGTCACGGACTGGAGCTCTATTGGGGGCACTGGGGTAATTTTTAGGGGCACATCGGGGCATTTTTACTGGCACTGGGGGCATTTTTACTGGCACATGGGGCACTGGGGGCATTTTTACTGGCACATGGGGGCACTGGGGGCATTTTTACTGGCACTGGGGGGCATTTTTAATGGCACATAGGGGCACTGGGGCATTTTTACTGGCACATGGGGGCATTTGTACTGGCACATGGGGGCACTGGGGGCATTTTTACTGGCACATGGGGGCACTGGGGGCATTTTTACTGGCACTGGGGGCATTTTTACTGGCACATGGGGGCATTTTTACCGGCACAAGGGGGCACTGGGGGCATTTTTACTGGCACTGGGGGCATTATTACAGGCACTGGGGCGATTTTTACCGGCACATGGCACTGGGGGCATTTGTTACTGGCACATGGGGGCACTGGGGGCATTTCTTACTGGCACTGGGGGGCATTTCTTACTGGCACTGGGGGCATTTCTTACTGGCACTTGGGGGCATTTCTTTATGGCATGGGAGCACTAGGGGCATTTTTACTGGCACTGGGGGCATTTTCTGGCACATGGGGGCACTGAGGCATTTCTTACTGGCACATGGGGGCACTGGAGGCATTTCTTACTGGCACATGATTTTTTGGGGGGGATCAATGGGGCGAACTTCTGGCGCATTATTGGGGAGTTTCTTACTGGCACATAATTTGGGGGGCATCTATGGGTGGGGAGCACTTCTTACTGGCACATTGGGGTGAAATTTTGGGGGCACTTCTTACTGGCACATTGGAAGCATTATTACTTCTGGGGCACAGTGGGGATATTAGTACTGTTGGGGGCACTATTACTAACAAGTGCACTCTGGCAGAGAATTATTAGTTGGGACTTTGGGGGGCACCCTGGCACAGTATCAGTGCAGTTATTTCTGGGGGGCGTTATGTTCACACTATTACGGGACACTATTTGCTGGACGCAGTTATTTTAGGACACTATGTGCCATTAATTATTGAAGGGCGCTATCTCTGTGGTACTAGTGGCACAGTACTGGGGGGTGATCCAGAAGATGGGAGGATGATGGAAAAGTAGTAAACTAAGACTTTTTTCTGTCAAACTGCAGAGATGAGAAATGGCTGAAAAATGGCTTCCGGTCTGAAAGGAGAAGATGAGGAAAGAGAAGATCTACATCAGAGGAGACGTCACTGGATGTACGAGGTATGGGGCGCTGTATTAGGCTACATTCACACGAACATTGTGTCTTGCAGTCTGCAAATTGTGGATCCGCAAAAAATGATGTTCCGTATGGCATCAGTTTTTTTTTTTGCAGATCCACTGTAACAATGCCTATCCTTGTCCGCAAATGGACAAAAATAGGAATGGACATACAGATGCGGACAGCACACAGTGTTCATTTAAGTGAATGGGTCCGCATCTGAGCCGCAAAATATGCAGATCGGAGGCTGCAAAAACAACTGTCATGTGAATGTAGCCTTACCCTGTATGTTCTGTAGTGATACACGTAATGGGAAAAGGTTAGGGTGAGAATTTGGCATGGGGGGGGGTTTCAGTTTTTTTACGTGGCCGGCAGAAAATCTAGGTACACCAGCTCTGGTGGGGCGGGGGGGGGGCGTGGCCAAGCTGAACTCTTGCACCAGGGCCCATGAGCCTTTAGTTACGCCCCTGCTGAGGAGTCTTCATATATACTGAAAAGGTGAGGTAAATAGAGCCTTAGAAGCAGGCTTAGATATATGCCAGCATATACAGTATTTTTGGACTATAAAACACACCAGACTATAAGACACAACTAGGATTTTGAGGGAAAAAATATTTTTCATCAGACCTCAGAACAAAACAAAACCCCAAATCAGACCCCTATTCTTCATCAGATATATGCCAGCATATACAGTATTTTTGGACTATAAAACACACCAGACTATAAGACACAACTAGGATTTTGAGGGAAAAAATATTTTTCATCAGACCTCAGAACAAAACAAAACCCCAAATCAGACCCCTATTCTTCATCAGACCTTAGATCAGACCCCAAATCAGGTCCCCCAGCTCAGTTCACACACCCCCCAGCCTCCATCAGCCTCAGATCAGACCACCAACATCCATCATCCTCAGATAAGACCCCCCAATCTCTATTAGCCTCAGATCAGCTCCTCATCAGAACCCTCAGCCCCCATCCTCACATAAGCTACCTATCATACCCCCCAGCCCCAGATCAGACCCCCATCCCCCATCAGCCTTAAATTGGACCCCCATCTGACCTCAGATCGGAGTCCTGAGCCCCACCGGGGACATTGAGTGATTATGATGTCTGTAAAGTCCTGTAGAATATGTCAGCACTATGTAAGTAAAATAAATAAATCTTTTTCTTCTGAAGTACTAGCATCTGACTGTACTGCCAGTAATTTTTTTCAGGATTTGGCACAAGACTAAGTATTCCCTACTACAAGCCTCTGCTCGTATGAAGAGAACTACTGAGCAGTTTTTTGCAACCAGTATTCCAGATGTCTAGCTCCTGATGTTTCTCATCAGCTCTGAGTAAAATTCTAGATGTGAAAGGTTCTGTTATGGATCAATTGAACCGACCGTGCTTCCCCGGTATTTACACGTTAACCCCTGTACATGGATCTGGACTTTGCTGCAGTTAAGCAACCAGACCACTACCTCCTGCGATAGTCCCACTGGGGTCAGGGATTCTGGTGCAAGCAACAGGAGCTTAGGATACCGAAATACACCAAAAATACACCAAAACCGCAGGTATAATCAGTCACTTAAGTTTAAATGATGGCTTTGAGGTCCAGGAAGCACACTAGAAGTTTAGATAAATGCAGACACAGGATAGACTGGCAGGTAGGGTAGTAGTGCAGGCATCAGCAGGGCAGGCTCAGTGTTTGTCAGGAATGCAGATTAGGCAGACGGACTGGGTAAACTAAACATGAACAAAACTAAACTTGACAAGAAAGTTCAGGAGTACAAGGGAAAGTTGGAGCAGGCTAGGCATACACAAAGAACACAAACAGGAGATAACACAGTATAAACTCAGATAAATCACAGAAGCGCTATACTTCACAACACCTTTTCTGGTCACCAGGGAACCTAAAGCTCAGACACCTTCTGACTAGGAAGGGTTCCTTAAATACCCAGGGACCCCATCCATTAACTGGGGAAGGATTTGAAGACAGACTGAAGCAAAAAGCAGAAGCATGGAAGCGGTAGCATGCTGAGCAGCATGGATATCAGGTCCACATGGGAGAGCAGCAGGACAGAAGTGGACATAACAGGACATGACCTAACAGGTTTTAATCCTAAAAAGAGATCCTGGAGGTGTTTGGAGAATATTAATGCCCCTGCCCTTGTGAAAATATTTCTGCAAGACTCAATTTCAGAGTGTGTGAAAGAGGGGGGTAATCTCATGGTCCTCCCTGCCTGTCAGTATCAGGCTGGCCACCATTAACCTGTTTCTGGTGGTAGAGGCCACAGCTATGCTGCTAGGCTTCTTCTTCTGTCCCAAAGGATGCACAAACTCCTTGGTCCTTAAAGGGGAGAGGTATCTGAGCAATAGATTCTTCTAGCTTGTTAAATACTGCCAAGGTGCTATAAACCATTTGTCTGCTTGTTTACCAACTTCTGCTTCTTTCCTGGAGTCTGACTCTATGCCGTCTATGTAGTTTTTTGCAGATTGATAAACCTCTGCCCATCTTTGCTTTTGAGACACTCTGCCTCTCTAATATGCTCTTTTATACCCAGGCATGTGACTTAGTTGCAAGTTAATAAAATAAGTAAAGCTTAGTGAATAAATTATGGGTATATGAAATGTAAAAACCACCGCATTCTGTGTTTATTTACATTTAATTACATTTTACACAACATCTCAATTTTTTTGATTTTTGATTGTACTTTATTACCTCAGATCTACCATGGCTTTACTAGTTGGTAGGGATATTTATTACTCTAGGTGCCAGATCACTGTCAGCCCACCCCAACTAATGCAATAGGTCTATTATTTATGCCAACCATAGAGGCTAATATAAAATTACCAAACGAGTTATTTTTCTATTTTAGAATACCGCAGCATAGCAAATAAATGTTAGCGTGGTGGTGGGGGGATATGTTGTATACAAGCAGTGCAGTTATTATGTGTTTTTACTGTTCTGTTCACATAGTTAGATGAGGGCCTGTTGTTTATGGTACAATGTCTATATATTGTAGAGTATTTTGTAATACAGTACAGTAATTAATACAGTACATTTTTAAATGGCATTATTTAACCCCTTGGCAACATGTAGCACTTCACAGTGCACACCCAATCAATGCAGGGGCCTGGCTGTGACTGACAGCCAGACCCCTGCTATATCTGCTGGCATCACTGTAAACTCAGATACCAGTGGATTAACCCTTTATATGCCATGATCAGCGCTGACTGCAGCCTATACGAGGTTCTGTGATGGAGGGGGTTCCCTCTGCCTCTCCATTGGCACGACTGTGACAGGGGGTTGTTGGCTGCCATGGCAATCCAAGGCTTTGCAAAGGCCCCAGGATCTGCCATGTACGGAAGCCTGTGAGACCCATCCCCCAGGCTGGGTCTCACAGGCACACTGTCAGTGTATTACACTGACAGCCAAAGTAGTACAATAAAGTATGTATTGTGCTACTTTGAAACAGGATTCAAAATTTTAAAGTCCCTGTACTGGGACAAAAATAAAAAGTAAAAAAAAGTTTTAAAAGCGTGTTTTAAAAATAATAAAAATAAACGTTTACAGTAAAGTGCCCCTTTCTCTTCAAATAGCAATTTTTAATAAAATATTTTTTTAAAATTCTATAAAAATAGACATCTTAGATATCTTCGAGTACATAACGAGCTGCTCTATAAACAACCTACCGCTTAAGGTGAATGTTGTAAAAAAATTTAAAAAACTGTGCCAAAACAGCCATGTTTTGGTCAGCGTGCCCCAAAAAAGTGTAAAATTGAACAATCAAAAAATCCTATGTACCCAAAAATTGTACTAATTAAAACTTCAACTTTTCCTGCAAAAAACAAACCCATACACAATGCGATTGGCAGAAAAATATATGGCTTTCAGAAAATGGAGACACAAAAATACGATTTTTTTATTGTATATAACAAATAAAAAATAGACATATTAGGTATCTCTGCATCCATAACGACCAGCTGTATAAAAATATCACCCCACCCCCCCAGGTGAATGCCGTAAAAAAAAACTGGATCAAAACAGTTTGGTTGCGCCAAAAAGTGTAATATTGAATAATCAAAATATCTTATGTACCTAAAAACAGTGCCAAAACATCAACTCTTCCTACAAAAAATGAGCCCTACACAAGACGATCAGCAGAAAAATAAAAAAAACCGTGGCTTTCAGAAAATGGAGACACAAAAACATTATTTTTTATTTTCAAAAATGCTTTATTATGTAAAACTGAAACATAAAAATAGACATATTTTTACGGCTGGGCTCCAACGGCCAGGGACACAGCCCCTTGGGCTCCTTAAGTGAGTAATTAACATATGAATTAAAACGTTTTTTAAAAGAAACTACTGCTCTGATAAAAGTAAGAAAATAAAGATGAAATATATCGACTCAAATTTACCACTGTCATGAAGTGCAATGTGTCATAAGAAAACATTTTCAGGATGGCTTGGATAATTAAAAGCGTTCCGAAATTATTACCACATAAACTGAGTCATGCCACATTTGCAAAAAATTGCCTGGTCCTTAAGGTGAAAACTGTCCCGGGTTAGAAGTTCATTTATCATATCATGTATTAGAGAACAATCTAATTCCACCAATAAGTATAATTACAGTGATACTAAAGTATAATTACAGTGATACAAAATTCGCCCGGGTATATTTAATTTATTTCTTTTACTGTTTGTGTGTGTGTGTTGTTAAAAGATATCGAGAGTGCCCTCTACAGTGCCTGCCCCTTTAACAGTGACCTCGACAGCGGCACGCCCCTTTAACAGTGATCTCTACAGTGGCCAGCGCCTTTAACAGTGACCGCTACAGCGACCCGCCCCTTTAACAGAG
The DNA here is from genome assembly GCA_900303285.1 of Rhinella marina. Taxonomy (NCBI): domain Eukaryota; kingdom Metazoa; phylum Chordata; class Amphibia; order Anura; family Bufonidae; genus Rhinella; species Rhinella marina. The sequence continues at coordinate 11,383 of ONZH01025022.1, forward strand.
ACCTCGACAGCGGCCCGCCCCTTTAACAGTGACCTCTACAGTGGCCCGCCCCTTTAACAGTGACCTCTACAGCAGCCCGCCCCTTTAACAGTGACCTCTACAGCTGCCCGCCCCTTAAACAGTAACCTCTACAGCAGCCCGTCCCTTTAACAGTGACCTCTACAGCAGCCCGCCCCTTTAACAGTGATCTCTACAGCAGCCTGCCCCTTTAACAGTGACCTCTACAGCAGCTTACCCCTTTAACAGTGACCTCTACAGCTGCCCACCCCTTTAACAGTGACCTCTACAGAAGCCCGCCTCTTTAACTGTGACCTCCACAGCAGCTAGAGTGGCCACTGTCTTCACCCCAGAAAGCCAGACCTCACCGGCCATTCCCCCAAACGTGAAACAGCGCCCCCAGTTCCCATGAAGACACATCACTAAACATGAGTCCATGCCCCCCCTGGCTCCGTGAAGACATGGAGGAGAAGCTGTCTGAGTGTGAGCTACTGAAAGGGTGGACATCCCTGTGTCTGTCCAGGCACTGCGTCGGACGGAGAACAGGTAGCCAGAAAACTGGACTGTCCAGCCTAAAGCCGGACATCTGGCCACCCTAACATCAGCCTGCCCCTAGGGTGGCCAGAGGTCTTGTTTTAGGCTGGACGGTCTGGCTTTCAGACTCCCTGTCCTCTGTCATGCGCAGGGCCTGGATGGACACAGCAGCAGCACTCTCAGCAGCAGCACTGTGCAGTCTGAGCAATGAGCTGCAAGGAGAAAGTCACCCTTCCCCCACCCCTGCAGCTGATAGAAGGTGATTTTTACCAATATTTTTAATCCCGGTCAAATGCAGCATGGAAGGGGCGTGGCATGACTGATTCAGGGGCGTGACTTAGTGGGATCTGGGGGTGGTGCTTTTAAGTCCTTCTTTTGACGGTGGCCAGAATTATAGGTCGATGCCTGATTTAGGAGGAAGGTGGGTAGCAGTGGAAGAAAACATCTTTTATTACTACTGAACAGTAAATATGTAAAATTTACATTATATGAGGTAATGATTGATGATACGTTAGTCTAAAACATAAGTTATAGTTATGGTAACTGGGAATACCCATTTACCATTGTCATCCACCGTGCTCTGCCTCTTTAATGCAGACCTAAAGCAGTGAACTGGCTAGGTTGTCATAGAAACCTGATGTGTGCCTGTGAGCTTCTATTGGCTGATAAGGGTCATGTGACCAGGCTACTATTGGCTGATGCATTTTTTGGGAATATCTCAGGAATGGTACGTCCTGGAGAGTTGAAAACTGTTCTAAAACCTTCCCGGACACCTGATGTACATGTGTGCCAAATTTTGTGATTGTAGCTGCAGCGGTACGGATTCCTTTAGCGGACATACACACACATACACACACATACACTCAGCTTTATATATTAGATTTTATGCAAAACTAGGAAAGGTGGTGATTTCAATTTTTTTTAAAAAACTTTGTTAATTTTACTGCATTTATTAGTCCCGTTAGGGGACTTTAAAATGTGATTCTCTCATGTTAAAGAAATTAAGTGGTTGAACAAAATTTTGCTATATTGTATTTCATTATTAAATAGTCTCCATTTTCTGTATTAATCTTCATTAGATGTCACATATGCTTAAAAATAAAAATGACTCATAATCACTTGATATGTCTATAGGAAAAGAGGAACTTGCAGACACTTAGAATTTCCCACATAGATGAAGTAATGTGTATGCCATTGGCTGCCATCATCATTCTTTTGATTTGTTGTTAAATGTATATGTCACGAGTGGGCTTGCGTCTGGTATCAGACGTTCTGCGCGGCTTTCAAGAGTGACATAATTTGACATGTTTTCCCCTTGGTTTGGTTGCTGTTTACCACACCCCTTCCCCTCAGCTGTTGTAGGTGTGGTAATTTTCTCTCCTCTATTTATTCCTTCATTTCCCAGTATTTACTGCGGTTTATACTTTCTGCTGACTTAGTTGTTTGGAGCTGTTCTTGGCTGAGATCCAGTTGCTGCTATTTCTGCATAAAGATAAATGTCATTTTACCTATTGTGTTTATCCGTTGTTTGGAGTCTCCTATTCCTCCGTCCTGTTGGAGGAACAGGTTGACTCCTTCCCCTATCACTATCTACAGGGTCAGTTAGAGATTAGGTTCCTGTGTATGAACTCTCCTACCACTAAGGCCTGTTCATACTGGTAGTCAGCCAGGGCCTAGTCTCAGGGATTCCTGCAGGAGGTGACCATTTCCCTTCTCCGGTCTGTTCCCTTCCCTCTTACGCTTGGTGTGGCTATACCCTCCACACAAGAGCGTGACATTATAAACCACCCAAAACAAAAATTTATGTCATTTTTGTGCTGACATGGATGCTATTGCTGCGCTTGCTGAACAGCTGCAGGGACTCTGCTTGGAGGTGGCTGACATCCGCAACCAGATTCAGAGACCACAGGCTGGTGGTTCTGGGGGTGCTGAGTGTCAGGCCTATTTGGAGCCTAAGGTCCCCCTCTCGGATAGATTTTCTGGGGGACGTGATAATTTTATTTTATTTAGGGAGGCGTGCAAATTGTATTTCAGACTGTGTCCACATTCTTCTGGTAATGAGGAGCAGAAGGTTGGTGTGGTCATCTCGCTGCTTAAAGGGGATGCGCAGTCATGGGCCTTTTCTCTGCCGACCGGATCGCAGTCGTTCCGGTCAGTAGATGAATTTTTCAAGGCTTTAGGGATTATCTATGATGACCCGGATCGTATCTCCCTGGCTGAGACCCAGATACGTGACCTTTGTCAGGTTGAGCGGCCGGTTGAGATTTATTGCTCTGAGTTTCGGAGGTGGGCGACCAATACTGAATGGAACGATCCGGCTTTAAGTAGCCAATTCTGTCAAGGTTTATCTGAAAGGCTGAAGAACGCTTTGGCCTTTCAGGAAACCCCTGTGTCTTTGAAAGCCGCTATGTCTCTTGCTGTGCGCATGGATAGTTGTCTGAGAGAGCGATCTAGGGGCCCCCGCTCTCAGGACATACTATCACATACAGTCATGGCCAAAAGTTTTGAGAATGATACAAATATTAATTTTTACAAAGTCTAGTGCTTCAGTTTTTATAATGGCAATTTGCATATACTCCAGAATGTTATAAAGAGTGATCAGCTTAACAGCAATTACTTGCAAAGTCAATATTTGCCTAGAAAATGAACTTTATCCCCCAAAACACATTTCAACATCATTGTAGCCCTACCTTAAAAGGACCAGCTAACATTGTTTCAGTGATTGCTCCATTAACACAGGTGTGGGTGTTGATGAGGACAGGGCTGGAGATCAATCTGTCATGATTAAGTAAGAATGACACCACTGGACACTTTAAAAGGAGGCTGGTGCTTGGCATCATTGTTTCTCTTCTGTTAACCATGATTATCTCTAAAGAAACATGTGCAGTCATCATTGCACTGCACAAAAATGGCCTAACAGGGAAGAGTATCACAGCTAGAAAGATTGCACCTCAGTCAACAATCTGTCGCATCATCAAGAACTTCAAGGAGAGAGGTTCCAATGTTGCCAAAAAGGCTCCAGGGCGCCCAAGAAAGACCAGCAAGCGCCAGGACCGTCTCTTAAAAGTGTTTCAGCTGTGGGATCGGGCTACCAGCAGTGCAGAGCTTGCTCAGGAATGGTAGCAGGCAAGTGTGAGTGCATCTGCACGCACTGTGAGGCGGAGACTCTTGGAGCAAGGCCTGGTCTCAAGGAGGGCAGCAAAGAAGCCACTTCTCTCCAGAAAAAACATCAGGGACAGACTGATATTCTGCAAAAGGTACAGGGAGTGGACTGCTGAGGACTGGGGTAAAGTCATTTTCTCTGATGAATCCCCTTTTTCGATTGTTTGGGACATCTGGAAAACAGCTTATTCGGAGAAGACGAGGTGAGCGCTACCACCAGTCTTGTCTCATGCCAACTGTAAAGCATCCTGAAACCATTCATGTGTGGGGTTGCTTCTCAGCCAAGGGAATCGGCTCTCTCACAGTCTTGCCTAAAAACACAGCCATGAATAAAGAATGGTACCAGAATGTCCTCCGAGAGCAACTTCTCCCAACCGTCCAAGAGCAGTTTGGCGATCAACAATGCCTTTTCCAGCATGATGGAGCACCTTGCCATAAAGCAAAGGTGATAACTAAATGGCTCAGGGAACAAAACATAGAGATTTTGGGTCCATGGCCTGGAAACTCCCCAGATCTTAATCCCATTGAGAACTTGTGGTCAATCATCAAGAGACGGGTGGACAAACAAAAACCTACAAATTCTGACAAAATGCAAGCATTGATTGTGGAAGAATGGACTGCTATCAGTCAGGATTTGGTCCAGAAGTTGATTGAGAGCATGCCAGGGAGAATTGAAGAGGTCCTGAAGAAGAAGAAGAAGAGTCAACACTGCAAATATTGACTTGCTGCATTAACTCATTCTGTCAATATAAGCGTTTGTTACTCATAATATGATTGCAATTATATTTCTGTATGTGATAAAAACATCTGACAAACACACATAAAAACCAGAGGGCAGCAGATCATGTGAAAATATAATATTTGTGTCATTCTCAAAACTTTTAGCCATGACTGTAGTGTACTGTCTTCCTATGACACTTTGGGTGAATATTCCCCTAGGTTGATGTCAGGGGACGAACCTGTGCAATTAGGGGGGGCCACTCCTGTTTCCACTCGTAAACATTTTGGTAATAAAAAGGGTGTGTGTTTTTTCTGTGGCCAGAAAGGACACTTTATCAATGTATGTCCATGCTTTCAATCTCTAAAAGAGAGAAAAGAAAAGGGCGTTGAATTCTCATCTCACTCTTGGTGGGGTGGGTAGGGAGACTGAAAATGTGCATTTGTCTTCATCCTGTAGTACTTGTTATCTCCTGACTGCCGAGGTGGCACTAGAGTCAAAGGTTGTGAAAATTGAGGTGTCTATTGACAGCGGGGCAGCGGTGAACTTGATTGATGCTCAGTTTGTCCGTATGCATGAATTGTCGCCGAGTTCTTTGGATAAGAGGATTTCTCTGTTTGCCATTGATTCTGCACCTCTATCTCAGAAGTGTTTGTCTCAGATGGTGCATGATATCAAATTAAGAGTGGGTGAATTTCATCAGGTGCTTATTTCATGTTTTCATAATCTGTCCATTGACTGGCATACTAGACAAATTGTGGATTGGGGCGATTATTGTGTTGACAATTGCCTTAATACATCTTTTTCTGCTTTAACCACTAAGACTCTTCCCTCTTTTATATCGGATTTATGTATGTATGATTTTTCTGAAGGTGGGTGTCAGGAATTACCCCCTCACCGGGAATACGATTGTCCTATCAATCTTATCCCTGGAGCAAAATTGCCCAAATCTAGGCTGTATAACCTTTCTGGACCTGAGAGAACGGCCATGAAGGAATATATTGCTGAGAGTTTGGCTAAAGGACATATTAGGCTTTCCAAATCTCCTGTGGCAGCAGGGTTCTTTTTTGTTAAGCAAAAGGACGGAACCCTTAGACCATGTCTGGATTTCCGTGAACTCAATAGGATTACTGTCCGTGATCCGTACCCCCTTCCTTTGATTCCTGACTTGTTTAACCAGATTATGGATGCCAAGGTGTTCTCCAAATTGGACTTAAGGAGGACATATAATGTGGTCAGGATCAAGGAAGGGGATGAATGGAAGACGGCCTTTAACACTCCTGAGGGCCACTTTGAGAACCTGGTCATGTCTTTTGGGTTGACCAATGCTCCTGCTGTCTTCCAGCATTTTGTTAATGACATTTTTCATCATCTTGTGGGGAGGTTTGTAGTCGTGTATTTGGATGACATACTAATTTATTCACCAGATATTGTGACACATCAGGATCATGTAAGGCAGGTGTTGCAAATCTTAAGACATAACAAGTTGTATGCAAAATTAGAGAAATGTGTTTTTGCTGTACATGAGGAGCAATTCTTAGGATACTTGCTTTCATCTTCAGGTTTTCGTATGGATCCAGAGAAAGTCTGTGCTGTTCTGAACTGGGACCGACCTAAAAATCTGAAGGCTCTTATGTGATTTTTGGGGTTCACCAACTATTACCGAAAATTTATTAAGAACAATTCGACAATAGTTAAACCCTTAACTGACATGACTAAGAAAGGGACGGATGTCTCAGTGTGGTCTGATGCAGCGTTGCAAGCCTTCTCCGCTGTGAAGGAGTGCTTTTCTTCTGCCCCTATATTGGTGCAGCCAGATGTGTCACAACTAGAGATGAGCGAGCATGTTCGTCTGAGCTTGGTGCTCGTTCGAGTATTACGGCACTCATAAGTGCTCGCTGCTCGGACGAGTATCTCGCCATGCTCGAGGAAATGGCATCTTCCGCATTGTGCATTTTTGGCGCCTATAAACTCAGCCAATCACAAGCCAGGAGACTCTGCGGTACACCCAGCATCACGTGGGGCCCTTACCTGTCGATA
>ONZH01025023.1:0-90331 GCA_900303285.1 Rhinella marina
CATTGCTTGTCCCCATACAGTGATTGCTGCATGTAAATGCCGCTCTTACCTCCACTTACGATCATTGCCTGCTCAATTGGGGCATGTAAAAGCACATTTATGGCCCGTTCACATAGCAGGTTATACAGCTTAATTTTGGCACCGAATTTTCCGTGAAGACCCACCAGCTGCCGTGTCCTTCCTGCCTTCCCATTCATTTCAATTGGAGGCAGTCCTGATGATCACAGAGCGGGGGCTTAAAGCAGTGGCCACCCAAGAACAGACATGTCCCTTCTCAGCACGACCATGGCTATAAGATGCGCTCCTCAATCCTCAGCACTGCCTCTCACTGAGATGTATGGGAGCCAGAGAGGATGTGGCAGGTTTTCGGTGGAATCTCGATGCGCCCAAATTACGCTGTTAAACCTCCCGCGTGGGCCTTAGTCTTTTGTTTCTGGTTTTGGAAGATTACAGCTTAAAACGTAAAGCTATAATGGAAAGATTTGCACCTCTATAGATTTTTTTTTTTTTATACAAATACTTATTTTATTTGAAGTTTTACACACTTATATAGAGCTGACATATTCCACAGTGATTTACAGACATTATCTTTACTCACTGTCCCCAATCATCTCACAATTGAAGTTCCCTATCAGTATGTCTTTGGAGTGTGTGTAAACCAGCGTACCTGGGGGAAACCCACAGGCACAGGGAGATCATACAAACTCCATGCTCTGCAAGGCACCAGTTTCTAACCACTGAACCACTGTGCTGCTCCTGCATTTCTGGATCCCAGATAAGAGGAGTGTCACGGGTATTATTTTGGTGTTAAAAAAGTCTCCTACTGAGACAGACAACAAGCTCTTGCCTTTTCCACCGTAGGTCTGATATATTCAGTATGGGCAGGAAGTTTGCACCAACTGAAGTACGTATGATGACGAGGGCTGGGGAGCTGAGCCTGCACCTTCAGCACTAGGTGTCGGTTATAACAGAGCTGACACCTTGTTGCAGTAGTGACCATGCCATCTAAGGACTGCAAAAAAAAAGTGTAAAAAAAATCCTAATAAAATATTTAATAAACAAAATTAAAACTCAAAGTTTTTCCCAATTAAAACTTCTTTAAAGGGGTTGTCCCATGAAAAATATTCTACAGTTTTCAAACCAGCACCTGGATGTGAATACTTTTGTAATTGCATGTAATTAAATTAAATTAAAGTTATTAAAAAAAAAAAAAGTATCTGTATAGCGCCACCTGCTGTTTGTTTATTTCTTTGTCCCGCTCACTGAGAAGGCCGCACATGCTCAGTTTCATCCTTCTACTGCCTCCTGAGCTGTGATAGGGAGAACATGGACACGCCCCCTTAACTGCAGAAGAAAAGACACTCCCCTTGAGCTTACAGCTTTATATAAATCTTGTAGAGCAATGAATGAGGAGATTTGTGGATCCATGTGAGGTACAGGGTGGTTCTGAAGTTTGTTAGAAAGAGATTATTGTGTACTACGTGATGTATGATTTTAATTTTTTACATTATTCACGGGACAGCCCCTTTAACAAATAAAGATTAAGGAAAAAAATGACACATTCATTCACCCTTGTGTTGTTTTGAACAGAACAAAAAAAGTAACTTCGGTTTTGTCACATAACTGACCCGAACAGAGCCAAACAGATCCCAACTGACTATAATGGGGTCAGTTCGTTTTCCATTCAGAATTCTGCTTGCAGGACTTTTCTTACCTCTGTTTTGACACTATTTTCTATTACCCATCTCCCCCCCCCAAAAAAAAAACAAAAACAAAAACCTATATATCTGAAAGTGGTGCTATTTTAAAATACAACTCATTGCACGAAGAAGAAGCAAGCCCTCATGCAGTGACATCAATAGAAAAAAAATAAAATAACAATTTATGTCTCTTGCAAGGCGGAACTAAAAATAAAAATGAAAAGAAAAAATCCTCCGTCCTCAGGGTGTGAATGGGAACCAGTTGACAACGCTGTGCGATTGGCGGGTTATGTATCCCTCTCACCTGCTTGTCTGGAGGTTGTAATAATTATCTTTTATGTTTTTTTGCCTCTTACTTAGGAATTCCCCTTTTCTGGAATTGTATATTATCCTTGCTGCTGGTAATTCTCCAAATTACTTATGAAACACTTGGGAGGGGATATAAAAACATCTTTAATAGCTTTAAAGCATTCATTATATTAAGTGTGTCATCTATCACATCCGCCCTCTGTTTTTACAGTTCAACTGCATGTTCTTACTGTAGAAGTTAGCGTTCCTGCAAAGTAAAATGAATAATGCACAAGCTGTAAATATGCATCAGAACATTTAATTTGTTTTCATTGTATTAGCATTTTTTGTCATCTTGCTAATGTAGCTTTCATTTGTAGACCCTAATTTAACATTCATAAATTACAGTATTAACTCAGAAATGGTCCCATGTGTATTCTCAGTGCTGATTAAGAGCAAATGTTAAAGTATATTCTCCTCCAAAGCTTCTTTCTTATAATTTTGTCTTCTGCTGAACTGAAATGTGTCAGTATTCCCTGCTTGCTTTGGGGAATTTAAAGAGGTTGTCTGAGTTACAGAAAAAAATGAAACTCTGCAAACCTGATGGTCAGGAATATACATTAGATAAGTGAGGTCTAGCAAAAGAAAAATGCTATTTCCACACATACCTAGTACTGCTATGGCCCCTTTGTTTACATGCAGTTGCAGAGCTGTAGGGGCATGTAACAACATTCTGAGATGGTCTTCTCATGAATATTTGGGGGTGTCAGCTAAGACTGTCTATCCTCTCCCCCTGCACTGTCTTGGTTCTCTTTGCTGACAGATACATCTTCTCATGCTGCACTGACCTCACACAGACATTCCTTCTTCTGGTGGCTCTCCCGGCCATCTACATCTTGCTGCTTCTTCTATTTATACAGACAAAGTACTTCACCTCTTCCAGTCCAGTAAACCATTCCCCCCACCCTGTTAGCTTTCACTGTGACTGGAATTCCTCTACTGCTTATTGGGTTATAAAAGCTAAGCCATTTTTCCTCCAGTAATGTCCAGGGGCGTAGTTTTGTGCCGATAGGCTCTGCCCACTTTCAGACCTCAGTGTGCTGGAAGGGTAGGGTCTATGGTTTGTGACTGGTTATATGTTGCGCACCTTGTTAAAAGGGTTTTCCGAGATTTTATAACAAATGACCTATGGTCTAGCCTTCTCGCATGTTTACCAAGCACAGTGCCGTACATAATACAGCGGCTGTGCTTGGTATCGTGCTCAGCCCCATTCACTTCTGTGGGGCTGAGCTGTGCCTACACTATTTGACAAATGAACGTGACGTCACATGGCCTAGAAAAAGCTGCAAGAAGGCTGTGATGCTCACAGGAGCGCTGGTGCCTTCTCAAGCAGCTGATCAGCGGGTGTCCCAGGTGTCGGACCCCCACCGATCAGATACTGATGACCTATCCTGAGTACAGGTCATCAGTATTAAAATCTCAGAGAACCTCCGTAAATTTCCTAAGCACTCTAAGGGCTCATGCACACGTGTGCAGTCAATGCCCGTGCTGTGGACAGTACTATCCTTGTCCGTAATGCAGACAATAATAGGACATATTCTATTCTTTGGCCATGGAATCATTTCCGTTGGAGGGACTGCCCTATACTGCTTGGCTAGGAGTCACTATCTAGCACATGAGGGATGGCGTCTCTTCCATCTACAGCTATTCCTACTGTCTTTTCTATCTTCTTTGAACTAGGGCAAGATAGATTTGGGCCATGCTTGTATGGGTCTGTTGTAGGACTCTGTATAGTTTTTGGGGGCTCACCTGGGGAAAAATGGCCCTGGGATGCACTATGAAGCCAAACTGACAGAGGTCGTGTCATACTATGAGCAATGTTCTGCTGGGAAACCTTGGTTCCATGAATTTACGTGAATTTAACTTGACACATACAATTGTATACAAATCCATGACAGGGGTATTCCTTAATGGCAGTGGTCTCTTTCAGCAGGATAATGCGCTCAACCACACTGCAAAAATAATTCAGCAATGGTTTGAAGAACATGACAACGAGTTCAATTGACTTGGCTTCCAAATTCCACTGATCTCCAAACTATTGAACATCTACTAATTTTCTGGAAAATAAAGTCCGATCCATGGAGGTTTCACCTCTCAATTTACAGGACTTAAACAGGTTATCTGATCCTAGAAACCCCCCCGGGTCCCTCATACAGAACATACTTGCCTGCATCCCTCCGGATCCCTGCAAAGCTGCTGCTGCTTATTCCCATGGGTCAGATCAGAACATCCGGCTATGGGGGGTGCAACCAGTAGCAGGCCACAACGGTGAGTGTGACGTCACACATAAGGCAAAGGGGCAGGCCACCGTCACGGGGAGATGCAGTGGTATACGTCCGGGGATCAGAGGCATGCAGGAATCCAGGACCAGGTAAGTATGTAGGATCCAAGCATTTCGGGGGTGTTTACAGGATCGGATAACACCTTTAAAGGATCTGCAGCGAACGTCTTGGTGCCAGATACCACAGGACACCTTCGGTGGCCTTGTAGAGTTCTCGCCTCGCTGGACCTAAGCTCTTTTGGCAGCATGAAGGGGCGCTACATGATATTAGGACTGATCTGTGTATGTCAGGGATTTGTCTGTAAAGCTGTTCTGTAACATACACTTATTAGAATCTCTTCCATTACAAGTCAGAGCTGCCTAGCTCACTGAACTGCAGGGTATTAAAATTCCCCACTGTCGCCATACAAGCTCATTAGCAGAAGAGAGGAGAAAAACAACTTGTGTGCTGACAATGAAGCCATGCGGAATTAGTAGCTTCTGCCTTAGAGCTGTGCAATCAGTGTGCTCCTGATTGTGACGGGAGCGATTCTGATTAAAGGTTACATTGGAGTCCGACATAGGATGGGGTGTAACTGGTGTCAGCGGACAAAGGAAGAAATCAGACTGAAGGTTTGTCACCAAAAGTTCTATTTTTCATTTTTTTTTACATATTCTAAAAAAAACCCAAAAACCACATAAAATAAATAAACAGATTGGATACCAGCCCTCTAAGGAACTGCTACTAATACAGCTCCCTGATATTTTATATATAAGGTGCTGCGGATGGTCTGGAGTGGCAGTGTGCTGTTTGCATAGAAGCTCCATGGAAGGCAGTGCAGGGGAATGCATCTGTTAAAAGGATTGTCCAAGTTAATGAAACACTCTTGTAGCCCTTGTAAATGTGGAAACCTAACAAATGAGTTAATACTCACCCTTTTTATCCCCTGCCGCTTCCAGCTATGAGCTCCATTCCTCCCTGCTGCTGGCGTCATCTTCCTGGCGGCAGTGGTAAGTTTCCATGCACACAGTCACCGATGTAGCCAACCACTGGCCTCAGCAGTACACAAGACATCACTGGTGAGGCCAGTGATTGGCTGCAGCAGTGACCTGTGTGCAGAGAACATCACCACTGCAGCCAGGAAAACAGCAGTGGGGAGAACTGGGGCACAACACAGGAAGAAGCAGGGGAGAGGAGAAAAGGGGTGAGTATTGATTCTTTTGTTATTTTACTATGCTTACAGACGTTGCCTGAGTTCATATTTAATATGGACACCCCTTTTAAATATTCCAAGTTAAAGGGGTCTGACCCAGTGACCAATATTTTTAGTGAGTTATACCATGGACAGCACTAATCACCTATGCTCTGGATAGGTGATAAACGTCAGACTGCTGGGGGGCCCAAGTTCCCTGTCTCAATGGCGTGGTAGTGCGCATGTCCAATCACTGTCCCATTCTCTTTTATAGGACTTATCATAGGTGATAAATTTTATTTGTGGGATAACCCTGTCGGATCAAGTAAAGATTATGCACCCCTGATTGATTTTAATTTATTTCACTTCATTTCTTAACGAAATATAAAACAAGCAATAGAATGAAAGGAAATGTGTCACCAAAAATGTTATCTGCCACTTAAAACCAGATAGTAACACGTATATTTTTTTTCCTAATCTGTTTTTATTTTCTGATTTCTTTATAACTTAATTGTGGGGACGGCCATCTTGCCAGAGCTGTTCTTTACAGCATTTAGAAGGCAGCTCCATGGTCCATAGACACAATGGTCAGGAGGGGGACCTCATTGACTTCTAGGCATGCTCTGTGCAGAGATCATTGTACAGGGAAAGAATAGATAAGCTCTTGACAATCACTTACTGTGAGTGGTGGAACCTGTCTTATCTATACATAGAGGTGATACCATTACAGGCAGGATTAGAATGACAGATAAGCAGACAACTGCAGTAAAGTGATTGGTTTTTGTTTAAATATAGATATTGACATGGAAAATTAAAAATAACATCACCAAAAATTACTTAAAACTATATTAAACATAAAAATGTGATTTAAACAATAGGTCATTTTCTGATGACACATTTCCTTTAATGTAAACCAGTCACAAATTATCACTAAAAATATTGCCAGGGGACATATACTTCATTTGTGTCAAGTGCAATTTATGTCCCGGGGGACACGATCTTTACTTGGTCCACCCTTTTTTCCCCCCATTCTAAGAGATTGGTGGTGTTTTAGTCCATGGGTTGTGTCTGGTATTGCATCTTACACCCAGTGACATATCATACGGCTATTATAGGTTATTAAAGCCTCATCCGTTTATTCTCATCCCTACTTTATGCCTCGTGTTCTCTTCCTGCTGTTATTTCCCTTCATTTTCTATGATGTTGGTATCATGAAAAGACGTCTTCCTGCATTTGCTCGGCCCCTCTGATGACCAGTATTATACCGAAAAGTGTTAATCTTAGCTGATGGTTTGTGATGTGGAGCCTCTGTCCACTCGAAACAGCTGCCTCTCTCTTCCATGACGTGTATCCTTTAAGACGTGCCTTGCAGGCAGATAGTTCAATTATAGCCTCACACACCCTGCCTATTAAGAGGAGCGCTGTGACCTTGCCATTAGAGCACGCTTTGATTTCTTAGGATGCGTTGTCTTGTGTGTGTGTTTTCTTTTTTTCTCCGTTAAGTCCTCCTAAGAAACAACAACAAAAAAAAAGGCACCCATGACTATGGAGAGACTTTGAAGTCTGTGTTTTTAACTGAAACTGCTTTATTTCTCTCTCTTTCATTTATAATAAGTGAAACTGTGCTGGATTTTCTATCAGTTTGTCAAATGACACTTATGTAATATATCCAGTGGATCCACACCTGGAGCTGTAGGGACATTTACTGTGAGGATAAAACCATAGAGGGATGTATGTGTCTGTTAAACATTTCTATTCAACCATGCATTAGTTTCTGGGGAGCCTGGGTAATAACTAGTTTACAAGGGTTTTCCATAATTTCATGTCCTGGATAGGTCATCAGTATCTGATCAGTGGGGGATCTGACACCCGGGACACCCGCTGATCAGCTGTTTGAGAAGGCAGCAGCAATTCTGTGAGCGCCGCAGTCTTCTCACAGCTTACAGAGCTCAGCACTGTACATTGTATAGCGCCTGTGGTAGGTATCACGCTCAGTTCCATTCACTTCAATGGGGCTGAGCTGTGCCTAGGCCATGTGACCGATGAATGTGTCATCGCTGGCCTAGGAAAAGCTGAGAGAAGTCCTGGGTGTCGGACCCTCACCTATCAGATACTGATGACCTATCTTGAGGAGATGTCATCAGTTAAAAAGTCTCGGGTTAAAGCTTCAGCAAGCCCTACTTGAGCTCTGAATGGTAAATCTGAATCTAGTGCTGGCTGGCATGACCACCAGTCCATTCTCCTCAGTGGGACTGACCAAGATAGCCAAGTGCTGTCGTTGGCAGTGCCATAGACCGTGAATGGAGCAATGGACATGCACGCTACCCCTCCATTCACACAAGGGTCTCGGGAACCTCCATTCTTGTGATCATATATTTATCACCTGTCCTGTCAACTCTCCCAGGAAGTGTCTAGGGTTGCAACGGTATGAAATTTTCACGGTATGATAACCGTCTCAGTAAATACCACGGTATTACGGTTATCATGGTATCACAGTTTGTTACATATATTATTAAAAGACCTCAGACCTCAGATCAGCCCCAGTGCCCCCTTCAGACCTCAGATCAGCCCACAGTGCCCCCTTCAGACCTCAGATCAGCCCACAGTGCCCCCTTCAGACCTCAGATCAGCCCACAGTGCCCCCTTCAGACCTCAGATCAGCCCACAGTGCCTCCTTCAGACCTCAGATCAGCCCACAGTGCCTCCTTCAGACCTCAGATCGGCCCCAGTGCCCCCTTCAGACCTCAGATCAGCCCACAGTGCCTCCTTCAGACCTCAGATCGGCCCACAGTGCCCCCTTCAGACCTCAGATCGGCCCACAGTGCCCCCTTCAGACCTCAGATCGGCCCACAGTGCCCCCTTCAGACCTCAGATCAGCCCAGGGCCCCCTTCAGACCTCAGATCACCCCACAGTGCCCCCTTCAGACCTCAGATCAGCCCACAGTGCCTCCTTCAGACCTCAGATCAGCCCACAGTGCCTCCTTCAGACCTCAGATCGGCCCCAGTGCCCCCTTCAGACCTCAGATCAGCCCACAGTGCCCCCTTCAGACCTCAGATCGGCCCACAGTGCCCCCTTCAGACCTCAGATCGGCCCCAGTGCCCCCTTCAGACCTCAGATCGGCCCACAGTGCCCCCTTCAGACCTCAGATCGGCCCACAGTGCCCCCTTCAGACCTCAGATCGGCCCACAGTGCCCCCTTCAGACCTCAGATCGGCCCACAGTGCCCCCTTCAGACCTCAGATCGGCCCACAGTGCCCCCTTCAGACCTCAGATCGGCCCACAGTGCCCCCTTCAGACCTCAGATCGGCCCACAGTGCCCCCTTCAGACCTCAGATCGGCCCACAGTGCCCCCTTCAGACCTCAGATCGGCCCACAGTGCCCCCCTTCAGACCTCAGATCGGCCCCACAGTGCCCCCTTCAGACCTCAGATCGGCCCACAGTGCCCCCTTCAGACCTCAGATCGGCCCACAGTGCCCCCTTCAGACCTCAGATCGGCCCACAGTGCCCCCTTCAGACCTCAGATCGGCCCACAGTGCCCCCTTCAGACCTCAGATCGGCCCACAGTGCCCCCTTCAGACCTCAGATCGGCCCACAGTGCCCCCTTCAGACCTCAGATCGGCCCACAGTGCCCCCTTCAGACCTCAGATCGGCCCACAGTGCCCCCTTCAGACCTCAGATCGGCCCCACAGTGCCCCCTTCAGACCTCAGCTCAGCCCACAGTGCCCCCTTCAGACCCTCAGATCAGCCCACAGTGCCCCCTTCAGACCTCAGATCAGCCCACAGTGCCTCCTTCAGACCTCAGATCGGCCCCAGTGCCCCCTTCAGACCTCAGATCAGCCCACAGTGCCTCCTTCAGACCTCAGATCAGCCCACAGTGCCCCCTTCAGACCTCAGATCGGCCCCAGTGCCCCCTTCAGACCTCAGATCGGCCCCAGTGCCCCTTCAGACCTCTGATCGGCCCACAGTGCCCCCTTCAGACTCAGATCGGCCCACAGTGCCCCCTTCAGACCTCAGATCGGCCACAGTGCCCCTTCAGACCTCAGATCGGCCCACAGTGCCCCCTTCAGACCTCAGATCGGCCCACAGTGCCCCCTTCAGACCTCAGATCGGCCCACAGTGCCCCCTTCAGACCTCAGATCGGCCCACAGTGCCCCCTTCAGACTCAGATCGGCCCACAGTGCCCCCTTCAGACCTCAGATCGGCCCACTGTGCCCCCTTCAGACCTCAGATCGGCCCACTGTTCCCCCTTCAGACCTCAGATCGGCCCACAGTGCCCCCTTTAGACCTCAGATCAGCCCCAGTGCCCCCTTCAGACCTCAAATCGGCCCACTGTGCCATCAGCCCACTGTGCCCCCATCATCCCACTGTGGCCCCTTCAGCCCACCATCTGAATAAAATAAAAAAATCACTTACTTGTCCTGCGCTGCGGCTCCTCTCCGGTGTCCGGCGCTCCTTAGTCTCCCGTAGCTGCACTGTCACCTGACAGCGTGCAGCGTCAGGTCAGAGTGCGCGCACTACGTCCTGACGCTGTACGCGGTCAGGACAGTACAGCGCGACCCGGAAAAGAGGAGGAGTGCCGGACGGGTAAGTGATTTTTTTTATTTTATCTTCTCCATGTCCTCTGATACTAGGCTGCGCAGTAGCGCAGCCTAGTATCAGTAATGCAGTCGGGTCCAGGCGCAAATGGCGACAAGACTAAAAAGTCTTGTCGCCATTTACCGGTAATAAGCAAATGCCCACGGTTTGATAACCGTGCATTTCATTACTGTGGTATACCGTGGAACCGGTTACCGCTGCAACCCTAGAAGTGTCAGAGGGAGACAAGAGCAGAGATGGCTGTTATTTCATAACCAGCAAGGATACATGTCAGTTCACTGTATCCAGCTTTATTGCTAGTTGTCCTGTCCAGACAGAATTTTTCATATTGCCTTGTTGGGATATATAAGTGCCATAGAGGAGGTCCCAGACCAGGAAACTTGTCTGTTTGCAGAGTGGAATGCCGCTGGAAATATTGGGTCCAGCTCTTGCAGAACTATTTGTTATCGGGGGATTTCAGCATTTTATTCAGCTGATCATTAGGGGAAGGGGCGACTTTATACAGTGGGTTGTCCAGAGAGGTGCTTTAAAAATGTATGAAATGTTATTCCTTTAAGTTGCCGGGGTGTTTCGTCCTGCAGACAATGCTGGGAATGCAGAAGTTTTTGTCCAGCCCATGGGTCTGGCGAGAAGGCAGTAGTGTCTGGCATGCTTTATCCGGAGCACTCCGGCAGGCTGTTCTCTGCCGACACAACCTGCCGAAGTTCTCTGCCGCAGATGTGAAACTACCCTTACAAATCTGCCATAGCTCTGAAAATATCAGCTTATTATATTAACTATACTAACCCTCCTTATAAATACCTGGATAATCTTCTTAATGTAATTAAACTGCTTTATTCAACTCCCATAAATATCAAACAAGTTTTCTTGAAATTAGAGGCTCAAGCTGGAAGTTGTGCATCATTTACTTGTCAAACAGACACGCTATACATAATAAGAGATACATGTGAGGCTAGAAGTCAAGCAGAATGTTTGTCCCCTGCAGCCCTTTGTCTGACATGACTAATAAACGTAATTTTTTTTTGTTAGATTTTGTTGCAGTGTCTGAGTATCAGGTTATGTAATGGTTGTGTGTGAAAGCAAACCCATAGATGACTTGGACTGGAGAAAAAGTCAGTAGAGAAATATTTATTTCATAAGCGCAGGAACATCAATGCAAAGAACTTGGGAAAATGTTCTGTATAATTATTCATATGGGTGTAATAATTTCTTATAGTCCTTCATTCACCATTTAAATTAAAGACTATGGTCACCCTTGTGTGTCCAGGATGCTGCTGCTTTTACTAGCTGTGTTTCAGCACAGCTCCATTCTTGGACTGATTTCCCCTTCAACAGCCCATGAGGGAATTTCTCTCATTTGTACTGTAAGTCAGTAATGATGAGGAATGTGTGATTGTTCCCTCCCCCTGTAGAGTTTGATGTAGGTGCTCTGCTTTCTCTCTACACTTGTACACAACCTATGTGATTCTTCCCCCGCAAATTGCCTTTTGTGTGCTTTCCTCCCTATCTACTATCTGAATGATCTGCCTCATTTGGATGCTTTCCTAACACTCCACTCTCTGAGCTGCTGTGTATAACTTCCTCACCCTCCCTGCTGCTATCTGTAATACTGGTAGAAGGAAGTGGAGACCAAAGAGAGCCATCAGAAACAGAAGCAGTGCTCTAAAGGGCTTGTGCCAGATTCTGCAGGGCAGTCAGCTAGGTGAAGGACTTCAACACGCTCTGCAGAAGCAAAATGTTAGGAAATTTGTAGGAAGCCCTAAAAAGAATTTGGTTTAGACCATAAACCTTAAATATTGGTGACCTATAATTAGGATAGGTCATCAATATCTTATTGGTGGGAGAGCAACTCCCAGCCCCCCTGCTGATCAAGTATTGGAAGGGCTGCGGCACTCAGGCAAGTACTGTGACCACTTCCTCAGACTATGACATCACATCCATTGGTCACGTGGCCTTGGTTTGGCTCAACTCCTTTCATGCGCAGCCTCTCTACAGTGTGCAATCTATAGTATGTAGAGTGTTTCAGCCACTTCATACAGCTGATCGTGGGAGTGCCAGTAGTTCCCCCTGATCAGCTATTGATGGCCTATCCTGAGGATACGTCATCGGTTTGTAAGTCGCAGAAAACTCCTTAAGTTGTTGAAACTAACTTTAATGGGTTATCCCATGATTAATGTAAAAATAAAATCATATAGAACATGACAATGTCTTTCTAAGAAAGCTAGAACCAGCCCTGTACCTCACATGGATCCAGAGATCTACTCATTCATTGCTCTGCTAGATTTATATTAAGCTGACAGCTCAAGGGGCGTGTCTATTGTTTTGCAGCTCAAGGGGCGTGTCTATTCTTTTGCAGCTTTTTAGCTATCACAGCTCGGGTGGGAGTTGAAAGAAAAATAAGAAATGGGCATGTGCGGCCACCTCAGTGAGCAGGACAATGAAAAAGAACAAACAGCAGGTGGCGGTATACAGATACATTTTATTCAGTAATGCAGTGGCTGTACAAAATTTTTAATTACATGCAATTATAAAAGTATTCAGATCCAGGTGCTGTTTTGAAAACTGTAGAATATTTTTCATGAGACAACCCCTTTAGTGTCCAACTAGAAAGAAATAAACCAATACCAGTATTTTAGGAGAGGAGACATTTAGAAGGAAATGTGAATCTGACATGGCTTTTCCCATAAAGGTAACTCATTTTGCATATAGTTCATAATTTCTGCACCGTTTTTCAGATCACTCTTTGCTGTCCAGAGGCTGAAACCCATACTGCCAAAATTGTCACTGGACATTAGACTGATACATGTTACCTATTCCAATACATTGTAGTAAAGTACCAGCCAAGAGCTTTACGTTGTGGCATTTAATTCCCAGGGCATATGCCTAGACTGCATAAAATTAGATTTTTAAAGGTGTATTCCCTTCTTGAAAGAGGCCCATTCACTTGGCTATGGTCCCTTAGCAGTGATAGATACATACATGTGTGATGTGCTCTCCATTCACCTTTGGAAGCCCCATTCTTGAGCTGAAGAGCGGGTTCCAGAGGTGGGACTTGCACTATCAGACATCTGTGCCATATCCAATTGATATGCTATAGGTATTTCAGAGGACAACCCTTTTAACTGTGAGAAGTCATGGGTCCTTAAAGGATTTTTACTCTAGATATACATAAATAAATGTTTCAGTTCACCATGAAGAAGCAGAAATCTTGAAATAAGTGACGGCAGTAAAGGCGTTGCCCGGGTTTTTGGACTTTCCTAACTTTCACTGCCAGCATATTGTACTTTCCTGCTCCCGCCACTGTGTTCCGGCTCTCTGTCTCCCTTCATCAGTCTTCCTGCCCGGTCTGGTCTTGTAAGTTTATGGACGGACAGGGTCTTGTGCACTGCTGCACCCAACAACTGGCCTTAGTGGTGGCTTGACCCCAAGTGGCATGTCATTGCTGGGTCATGTGCCACTTTGGAACACGTCACCACTGAGGCTAGTCACCAGATGTGACCCGTCCATCTGAAAGTTTGCAGGATGGGGACCAGAAGACTCATTTTTAACTGTTCTTAAAAAAAAATATCTTAACTTTTTGTATATGTGTCAAATAGTGTGTAGTCTGATTTTTGTCTCCTACCATCTCTTGGTCACGTGAACTTGGTGCCTAATGGATTTAACATTGTGCGGTATATTGGTAAGGGACTTCATTACGAGTTCATTCCTCTTATGTGTTAAACATGAATATCCTAGTGTATTTCATTATGAAGAATACTACACTGTGGTATTTTCCCGCTGTGTCCATTTGTCCTTTTTCAAATATATCTGTTAAGTGCACTCTCATTAATTGAAGAGCAATTTCTTAGAACCTGAATATCAAAGTAGACATAGTATTCAAATTTGTGTGACCCTGTTTTGAACAGAATTATTTTTTTTTGCAATGATATGTGTATACTAACTTCTAAAGCAGACCATACCTACATCACATTGTAATAACTCCTCGCAAAGTAATAGGATTGTTTTGTCTTTTAACATTGTATTTTATGTAGGTTTTTTGCACTTTTCCTCTCTCCTTTTTAATGGAAACACAGCTATACTTTTTATATACCGTATTTTTCACCCTATAAGACTCACCTGGGTTTTAGAGGAGAATAAGAGAAAAATATATTTTTCATTAGACCTCAGATCAGACGCCCAATGTTAATCAGACTTCAGCTCAAAGCCCCAATCAGACCCCCACACCTCAGATCAGAGCCCCAATATGAAGAACCTCCCTATTCAGACCTCGGATCAGACCACCCATTGTGAATGACCCCAGACCTTAGAACCCATTGCTCAGAGCAATTGAAATAAAATAAAAAAATCCACGTACCTCACCTGCTCCGGACGCTGCCACCTCCACTCCCAGGGTCCAGCTCCATTTCTTATTTTTGCCACGCGCTCTGCTGTCTCATGTGCACAGTGTGAGGTCACAAAGCGTCCTGACGCTGTGTGTAGTCACAGCACAACCGATGGCAGAGGACAAGGAAGAAGTCAGAGCCCGGGGAGCGCTGCATTCACCGCTTCCTGGTCCTCCAGTACTAATGAGCGCTTCCATAATGCTCATTGGTATTCACCCTATGAGACACACTAGCATTTGCCTGGTGGGGTGCATCTTATGGGGCAAAAAATACAGAAATTCCTGTTTTCCCCATAAATATTAAAAATGTTATTTTTATGTTTGTAATGTAATTTTATCTTTGTAATGTTTTTATAGGGGCCCAGAAGACACATGTTTTGAGTGTGGAGTATTCCCAGCAATTCTCAGCTTCCCTCTAGATTATCCTCTTAGTCCACCTAAAATGAGGTTTACCTGTGAGATGTTTCACCCAAACAGTAAGTACATTATAAAATGTATATTTTAAACTTGTATACAGTATTAAGTTTACAGTATTAATTGGTTCCAGGACAACCGCTGTAAGTTGAAACCATTGTACCTTGAGTCTATAACTCTATGGAAAACTGGTAAAATACATACAGTATCTCACAAAACTGAGTACGCCCCTCACCTTTTTGTACATATTTTATTATATCTTTTCATGGAACAACACTTAAGATCTGACACTTTGATACAATGTAAAGTGTAAATTTGGTGTGCCCTCAAAATAACCCAACACAGCCATTAATATCTAAACTGTTGGCAACAAAAGTGAGTACACCCCTAAGTGAAAATGGCCAAATTGTGCCCAATTAGCCATTTTTCCTCCACAGTGTCATGTGACTTGTTAGTGTTACAAAGTCTGAGGTGTGAATGGGGAACAGGTGTTTTAAGTTTGGTGTTATCGCTCTCACACTCTCATATTGGTCACTATAAGTTGAACATGGCACCTCACGGCAAAGAACTCTCTGAGGATCTGAAAAAAAGAATTGTTGCTCTACATAAAGATGGCCTAAGCTATAAGAAGATTGCCAACACCCTGAAACTGAGCTGCAGCACGGTGGCCAAGACCATACAGCAGTTTAATAAGACAGGTTCCATTCAGAACAGGCCTAGCCATGGAGCCATGGTCGACCAAAGATGTTGGGTGCAAATACTCAGCATCATATCCAGAGGTTGCCTTTTCAGAATAGATGTATGAGTGCTGCCAGCATTGCTGCAGAAGTTAAAGGGGTGGAGGGCAGTGCTCAGACCATATGACACACACTGCATCAAATTGGTCTGCATGGCTGTCGTCCCAGAAGGAAGCCTCTTCTAAAGATGATGCACAAGAAAGCCCGCAAATAGTTTGCTGAAGACAAGCAGACTAAGGACATGGATTACTGGAACCATGTCCTGTGGTCTGATAAGACCAAGATAAATTTATTTGGTTTAGATGTTGTCAAGCGTGTGTGGCGGCAACCAGGTGAGGAGTACAAAGTGTGTTTTGTCTACAGTCAAACATGGTGGTGGTGGGAGTGTCATGGTTTGGGGTTGCATGAGTGCTGCAGGCTGTGGGGAGCTACAGTTCATTGAGGGAACCATGCATGCCAACATGTACTGTGACATACTGAAGCAGAGCATCATCCCTTCCCTTTCAACATAATAACAACCTCAAACACTTCTCCAAGATGACCACTGCCTTGCTAAAGAAACTGAGGGTAAAGATGCTGGACTGGCCAAGCATGTCTCCAGACCCTATTGAGCATCTGTGGGGCATCCTCAAACGGAAGGTGGAAGAGCACAAGTTCTCTAACATCCATCAGCTCCATGATGTCGCTTTGAAGGAGTGGAAGAGGATTTCAGTGGCAACATGTAAAGCTCTAGTGAACTCCATGCCCAAGAGAGTTAAGGCAGTGCTGGAAAATAATGGCGGCTACAGAAAATATTGAAACTTTGGGCACAATTTGGCCATTTTCACTTAGGGGTGTACTCACTTTTGTTGCCAGCAGTTTACACATTAATGGCTGTGTGTCGAGTTATTTTGAGGGCACACCAAATTTACACCGTTATACAAGCTGTACATCGACTACTTTACATTGTATCAAAGTGTCATATCTCCCATGAAAAGATATAATAAAATATTACAAAAATGTGAGGGGTGTACTCTCTTTTGTGAGATACTTCATATCAGTCAGTAATAGATGTTGGAAGCTGTAAACCACTTCCCTTGATGAGGACAGGAGCTTCGTCAGGGTCCCATGTAACACACAGTGCACCAGGCCTTTATTTACACAAGCCAGGAATGCACTTCAGCATCCTTAGCTCACCGCATTAACACTAGATAATACCTGACTACACTGCACTGGCACTGGCCCACATTTACTAATCCTGACTAATTTGTAGACAGTCTGAAAATGCACAGCCGATGCTGGATGATAAATCTGGTGCCACATTAGACTGTCTAGTCTAGTTTATGCTACCTGAAAATCTGTCTCAGTGCACCAGAATCTTGTCTCCGAGCCACAGTTCTGTCCAACAAAAACTATAGATCTACTGTAAGTTGGACTATGCCTCACTTGAATGTGCTGGAATCATGGATTTCACCTTCTTTAAGGGATTGTCTAGGTTCAGCTCTGACCCCAAACATAACCTCATCTTCACTCATTTAGCATGTATCGGTGGAGCATCTGAGCATTTCTTGTTCCGATGCACCCTCTTGTCCTGCGTTGTGAAGTTTAGGGCAAGGTCTGTTTTGTTTACATGTTCACTATTCTAGGCATTGGCTTCCGCCTAGCAGTGATTCCGGTGGTGTCACCGACACAAATGGGCGGTCTGCAGTGCTGCCCTGGACTCTAAAAAAGCCTAGCATACTCATGTGAAGCCCGGCACGTCACTGGCAGTAAAAAAAAAAAAAGAAATTGGGAGGGCAAGGGGGAGCATCGGAAAAAAACATGCTCTGATGCTCCACTCAGACATGCTAAATGAGTGAAAAAGAGGTTATGTCCGGGTTCAGCTCTGAACCCGAACAACCCCTTTAAAGGGGCCGGGCCACTAATATAATGTGTATTGCTGTTATATCACTTTATGCAAATACACCATTTATCAAAACTGCCTTATTCTAAAATTATTAGCCTACCAGTGTGCCCTGTGGCAGATCAGTTTCGATTTTCAGTTGCTGTTGGTTAGTGGAGCCTTGTAATACAGGACGCACATGCTCACTGCGCTTCTGTTCCCTTGATTCAATAACCACTCCGCTATGTGCAGTGTCCTTTACATGTCAGTGATGGATAGATAGACAGACAGAGGCAGATAGATCATATACAAACTGATAGATAAACATAATGAAGAATATTGCAAATCATGGGCATTAGCACAAGTTGTGTCTGTTATAAATCCAGTTACACAGAGCATTTTAAATAGGTGGAGGTAGAAAATGAACTAGTTAGTATCAGGACACGTCTCACCACCCTACAGCATAATAGGACAGCAGTCACATGACCAATCAGGAAATAGGATTCAAGCATGGGGGATAAGAGAAAACTGCAAATAAGGTAACTGAAAAAAGCAGGAAGGAGGAATGGGAGCTAGAGTAGTTGATGAAAATAAATTTTACATTGAAAAGTATTTTATAGCCCAACCCCACTAAAAGGTAGATAAAAGCTCCCCAGAAATTTAGACTGCATAATAAATGTGTCTTAAATGAGGTGTGCAAGAATTTTGCCTCAAAAAATGCCAAGAAAGTGGCACACTTATCATAGTAAATGTTGTCCACGTTCTTTCATTGGTTGGGAGGATTTCCTCATGCATGTGGATAATCCTGTTCTGTTCTGTTTTTCTTGCAGTTTATCCAGATGGCAGGGTGTGCATCTCAATATTACATGCTCCAGGAGATGACCCCATGGGCTATGAGAGCAGTGCCGAGAGATGGAGTCCCGTGCAAAGTGTTGAGAAAATTCTGCTCTCAGTCGTAAGCATGTTGGCAGGTATGGTGATCTGTAGCCATGTCTCCTAGAAAAGTAACTTAGAAGGGTCTTCCCAACACAGCCATTTATGGCTGCAATTAGAAGACCCATTGTATGCGACGACCAGAAGGGGCCACTGTTACAGAAACAGCCAAACAGGATATGCTACACAGTTTCTGTAACTCCCATACAATTGAATGGGAACGGCGGAAACAGCATAGCATAGGGAACTCATCTGTTACTATAGCTCCCAAGTTACACAAACTGCGTAGCTTGCGGTGCTATGCTGCTTCCATAACTCCATACCTTACAGAAACAGCGGAGCGCAACTCACTAACCTGTGTCCGTAATAAGCAACCCCTGGCTGCTGCATAGGACAGGTGTTCTGATCTCAGCCATGAATGGCTGAGATGGAGCTACCCATTTAAACACTTTACACTTTTCCTATACACATCAGAGCCACGTAAGCACCACGTTCAACTGACGCATCGATTGAAACACAGTCCAAATTTAGGGCAGCCATACACGTTTAGTAGCTGTCGGACATTCGATTGTTCTCTCCTGACTCCCTCACAGGTCCCCCATACACGTTCAGCTCAGCCGAAGGTGTATGTGAATTAAATGGGGAGAGGGGAGAATACATACACTTTCTTCCGGGAGAACAAAAGTATCATGTGAAAATATTCACTTCGCCCATTCCTTCTCTCCCTCAACATCATCCGTCAGAGAATAGTCAGGAGCTCTCCACACATATTAGTGTGTCTGCTGAACCCGCCTGCTGAGCCCGAAAATGCACTAACGTGTTTGGGGACCTGTAGGCATTTTTTTGTGTGTGTGTATATATATATATATCTATTTACTTAGACCAGGCAGTTTAAAGTTCCGTCTAATGGATCACATTGGCTATTGCTAGACATTTTAGATACTTCTGCTTATCTTCACACCACCTATTGGTTGGCTTACTTTGCTCAAATATTTTGTATCAAAATTTTGGAGCAATTTTGGTGCACATTGTCATGTGCTAAGCCACGTCCTACCACTAAGTGACACTCCTTGTCTAGTGAAGCATAGAAAGTGTATAAAGCACATAATAAAAATGCCAATTTTTTAACTTAAAGGCTATGTACACCTTTGGTGGCTTTTTAATTATTGCATTGCACTCATCATGTTTTCAATTGTTCTTTATTAAAAATGATGAGTTGTTTTCCCTGCACAGCTTTGAGTTTATCTACTAGCAGGATCTGTATTTTCTCTCTACTCCATCAGACAGAGAGCTGGTGGCTCTTTATCTCTGACCTTATAAACACGCACTAAAGCTCAATTCTTATCTTACTGATAAGGATGTGGCTTAAATAAGTGTTTATATCCTTTTAGTAATTTAGAGATAATTTATTACATGACCAGCACAAAGTGAAAGTACCATTCACACAGCTAGAAAAAGAGTTAACCCTTTGTGACAGAATGGCTCAATATTTTTAATAAAGACCAATTGAAAAAAATGATTTTTAGCCCCAAATGAGTAAATTGCAGTCATAACAAAAAAAGGCCCCAAAGGTATACATAGCCTTTGAGTTGAGCCAAGATTGTGCATTTAGCTTGGTAAATCCCTACTAATGTCTGCTGATGCTGCCTTGTCTGTACAAAATCTTATCTGTGTTTCAATGTTCTGCTGGGAGCACACCATGAACTAACTGTGCATGGTTGGTATCTATAAGATAATATTATTTTAATTCATATATATATATATATATTTTTTTTTTTCTTCACTTTGCAGAACCCAATGATGAAAGCGGTGCAAATGTGGATGCGTCCAAGATGTGGCGAGAAGACCGGGAACAGTTTGACAAGATAGCCAGGCAGACAGTGCAGAAATCGCTGGGATTGTGAGGAGATATTTCAGTATTGCACACCAAGAACAAGGATTTCTGTCTTTCTGTATTACTGCTTAAGAGATGCTGTTGAATAGTCCTTGCAGTCTTGGGATCACCGAATTGTTTGGAAAATTGATAGTTTGGAGGTTCCTCTTTGACTTTGACATGCTCCATTTCTGCCCATTTCTGGGTGTTGTTTAATGGAGAATTCTTATTGGTTATCGCACAGTCCTTGTATGTGTGAGAATCAATAGAAAAATCTGAAGTCTTAAGTTCCTACATCCTTACGTGGACTTGGGACCCTTCACGTTATTACTATACAATTCTTAACAGTATTCTCCTACAGCACACCGGCATCTAAATATATTGGAAATGGCTCTATTGCTCTAAGAAATTGGGTGTTGCAGGTGACTGCCTATATGGAAACAGTAAATTGATTTTGGCAGATGGACTCACTTTGGAGAACTTTCTCATTCATGAAGAAAAATGACCCCTGGGTAGAGCCAGAATAGGTGAATGTTCCTATGAACTTGACATTCTTCTTCCCATCATGTATTCAGCAAAGTCCTGCAAAACACCTTCAGGCTTCCGGCTTATTATACAGGGTCAGCAGCCTTCCGTATGGTGTTGGTGACAGTTTATGCTGTTTGTGCTCAAACACTTTATAATCCAGCATTGCTTCTCTTTGGAAAGTCTGAGCAGCTGTATTGCAATCTTCTGACTCTTTTTTGCTGTAATAAATGAGTGATATATAATGTGTGTTTTTCTACATGACTTTAGAGCAAAACCAAAAATGTCCCCACGTTTACATTCCTGTAATTGTGTGTGTTATATTGGTTAAAGGGGTTGTCCGGGTTCGGAGCTGAACCCGGACCTAGCCTTACTTTCACCCAGGCAGCCCGCCTGACATCTCATGCTCCGATGCCCTCCTTTGCCCTGCGCTAATTAGTTCAGGGCAAAGGCATTTAGCCCGGTTACGGTGACGAACCGGGCTCTTCCAGGCGGAGGCTTCCGCCAAGCAGTGAGCCCGGTGACGTCACCGTCGCTGATGGGCGGGCTTTAGCGCGGCCCTAGCCAGTAAAACAAAAAACCCTTGCCCTGCGCGATCCAGCGCAGGGCAAGGGAGGGCATCGGAGCATGAGATGCTCCGATGCCCTAGTCAGACGGGGTGTCTGGGTGAAATTAGGGGTGTGTCCGGGTTCAGCTGTGAACCCGAACAACCCCTTTAACCCCTTTGGGTGTATACCGTATTTCCTATAGAAATCAGTGGGAAGATGTTTGATCTTTGCCTTTTTTAATAAATCTCCAGATGTTATTGCAAGATGCCTTAAAGGCTATGTACACCTTCAGATCTTTTTTTTTATTATGCATTTTACTCTTTTTTGACTAAAAATCATTTGGTCTTTATTAAAAATGTTCAACCGTTTTTGAGATATAGGGGTTAAAAATCAGTCTATTTTCAAGCTGTCACATTCTGTTTCTGTCATCTGACGGCTCATGTGTTGCTATCATCTCTGATCTCCTGACCTCATAAACACTTATTTAAGCCATATTCCAGTTTATCAGTTTGATAAGCATTGAGCTCTGAGTGTTTCTGAGGTCAGATGACAGAACCAGAATGTGACAGCTTGAAAATAGACTGATTTTTAACCCTTGTATCTCAGAAACAGCTGAAAACTTTTAATAAAGACCAATAGAAAAAATTAGTTTTAGCCCAAAATTAGTAAAATGCATTCATAAAAAATATTGCCCGAAGGTGTCCATAGCCAGAATGGATGCTATATCATGTACTGAGTGGCCACCAAAACTTCCAGTGTCAGGAAGACAGATGACCATTGAAGAGAACCAGTTATACAAACTTTTGTAAGGTTTGTCATTATACCCATCAGTGCTCTATTAGTGGATGTTATAAATAATTAAATATTGCAGAGAACCTATTTTAAAAGGATATTCCAGGATTTTACTCTTGATGACCTTTCCTCTGGATAGGTCAACAATATCTGACTGGCGGGGTCCCCTGACAATAATCTGTTCCCAAGTAGCTCCCTAGAACTACACAGCTCTTCCCATTGTGCAGTGGATCGAGCTGATAACTGCAGCCCTACTCACTTCAGTGGGTACAGTAGCCAGCTTCATCCATGGCCTCAGACTTTTATGGGTGCCACATTACTACTCACTACAATGCAGAGCTTTCACAAAGCCATAGTACATACATGTGCATGAGCCCTTAAAAAGTTAAAGGAGTATTACCATCTTAGACATGTCTTACCCTACATTCACATCTGAGTTATAATATCCAGCAGGCTATACTGGCAGAGAAACAGCCTGCCGAAGTTCACCATATCCAGCATAGCTAGAATGCCACAAACTGCCGGATCCCCATTGATAAAGGGATCTGGCAGCTTTCAGCTGGGCAAAAAGTCCTGCATGTGTGACTTTTTGTCTCATTGTAGTCAGTGGGGATCTGGCGGTTCGTGGCATTATCTGGCTATGCCGGATACGGTAAACTTAAAGGGTTATTCTCATTTTAGACAATGGGGGCATATCGCTAGGATATGCCCCCATTGTCTTATAGGTGCGGGTCCCACCGCTGGGACCCGCACCTATTTCCAGAACGGAGCCCCCGAACTGAATGAGGGCGCACTGCGCATGCGCAGCCGCCCTCCATTCATTTCTATGGGGCCGCCGAAAATAGCCGAGCGCCGGCTCGGCTACTTCCATCGGCTCCATAGAAATGAATGGGAGTGCACCGCGCATGCACGGCCCGGCTCCCATTCATTTCTATGAGCGGCGCGGGGAGCTGCGCCTGGTGGTGGCCGGACCCCCGGAAACCTGGGGTCCTCCAGGCGCAGCGCTCCCCGCTCCGTTCTGGATATAGGTGCGGGTCCCAGCGGTGGGACCCGCACCTATAAGACAATGGGGGCATATCCTAGCGATATGCCCCCATTGTCTAAGATGAGAATACCCCTTTAAAGGGGTTCTCTGGGAATTAAGAAAATGAAAATACTAAAATTATTACTTTATTACAAATATATTCTCAAATACCTTTCATTAGTTATAATGGCTCGTTTTGTCTGGGGAGCAATCGTCAGGGGAAACAAAATGGCCGACGTCCTATCAGTGCACACAAAACCTGTCCTAATCACACAGCAGGACAAGTTACTTCACAACACTGAGGTAAAGAGCTGCCTCATCCTCCTCTCTGCTCTGCTTGTCAGGGATTATGATCCTGAATACAGATGACAAGAATTTTAGCTGAATCTTTGGGGAATTTAGTTCATGAGGAGACATGAAGGACAGAGAGGACAGACTGTGGTAATGAAGACTGCACACAAGAGCTGCTGCTCATTAGCCACCCGCACCCTCCTCTCATGTCTCCTCATCTTGTCCATTCCCACAAAGATTCAACTGTATTCAGGATTGTGATTCCTGACAAGTAGAGCAGAGAGGAGGATGAAGCATCTCTTTAGATCAGTGTTGTGAAGTAACGTGTCCTGCTGTGTGATTAGGACAGGTTTTGTGTGTACTAATAGGACGGCAGCCATTTTATTTCTCCTAATGATTGCTCCCTAGACAAAATGAGCCGTTATAACTAATGAAAGGTATTTGTGAATATATTTATTATAAAATAATATTTAAGTATTTTCATTTTTTTTTAATTCCTGGAGAACCCCTTTAAGCTGGCTGTTCCACTGCCAGAACAACCTGCCAAATTTCACTATGCATATGTGAAAGTAGCCTGAGACATATCTACAGGATATTTCTACTTTTGGGGCCCACACCTATATAAGGAAGGGGATCTCTTCAACCTCCATCCTGTCAAAGAAGGCAGCTGGTGAACTCATCTAGGTGGAGAATAAATGGAGAGGAGGCCAAACATATGTGTGACTGTCTCCATTTACTTCTATGAGAGTTACGGAATTAGCCCTGCAAACACTGGCTGTCTCCCATAGAAGTGATTGAAGAGAGCTGCAACAACATAATGCGTTTTTTTTTTTGGGGGGGGGGGAGCAGAGGGAGCCCCCTCCATCTAACCGCCTAGATGATGTCACTTGATAGAATCTGGGATCAAAGTTACAATGGGAGCCCAGATGTAAGTAAGTTCTAGCTCACACGGTGCTCCTCTGTTCCTGTCATTCCAAAAACATAACTGTACATTATACAGGCTTAAAAAGGACCTGTCCCCGGTCCTTTCATGTCCGTTTTGGTAGCTACTTGCATTCCCCATGAATTATTATTTCTGGAGCATCTAGTCTTATGACTTTCCGTTCATCCATGGATAAATTGCTAACTGGGTGTTACCATTCCCCTTGATAAAGAGGTGTGTTCCTATGCAAGCAATGAATGGACAGTACCTTCCTGTACATGGACACCCCCCTTAAGTAGTAACACCCAGTTGTCAATTTATCCACTGTTTCTCGAGAAGTAGAGGTGAAGTACATTTTGTTAATGTACACATAGGGTCTCGACCCTCAACCAGCTCCCCAAGTCGTAGCCTCTTATTTCCTCTGGACTGTCACAGAGAGTTGCAACTCCATAGCATATAATATATGAAATCCAGCACTGCACCAAGTCATAAAAAACGGATTTAGAGTACAAAGCAGTAAGAATTGCTTGCGCATTTCACGCCACAACTGCCCTTTTTCAAAGCAAAATAACAATTGACCATGTTAAAATGCATTT
The DNA here is from genome assembly GCA_900303285.1 of Rhinella marina. Taxonomy (NCBI): domain Eukaryota; kingdom Metazoa; phylum Chordata; class Amphibia; order Anura; family Bufonidae; genus Rhinella; species Rhinella marina. Next base: position 24,995 of record ONZH01025023.1, read on the forward strand.
CCGAAAAAGTATGAACCATGGTTCATACCTTTTCAGAAATATATTTTAACATGGTCAATTGTTTTATTATGCTTTGAGAAGGCGCTAGTGTAGCCTGAAATGCATAAGTGATTTTTACTGCTTTGTACTCTATCAATAAAGAATCCATTTTATGTTGTTTTTGCTGAGAAACCACAGCAAACTGCTGCAGTTTGGTTGCCACACACCTATACTAGCAGAAAATTAAAAAATTAACACCTGGAAAACTATAGAGTATAAAACGCTAGTGGTGCTTGGTCAATGAGCCATTCCAGGTATGCCATTCCAGGATCTTTAACATGGACCCATAGTTCAACGAAGGTGGATATTGGCTGCTGTGCATGGGAGATCCGTCGCCCCATGCAGTACCTGACATTCTTGATGGGAGAGATCTAACAATCGAAAAGGACAGTTGCTGGATACCCTGAAGGACAATGTGTGTGGCACAGGCAGTGTGTGGGGGTGTTATCTTCTCCTGAGTTAAAAAAGGCAGTAGGACTAGTTCTATAATGTCCTGGACATTCCAAAGGCTGGTCAATGTTCCCCCCACAAATTCCAGACAGGAACCGCCATGGTAGCTAATGGCACCCCACACACTTGGTGTTGGTCCTGTGTGCATTCGCAATATGCATGATTTCAGTAGGTGCACTACAGCTCTTATGAGAACTCTGATGCAGCCATCAGTGGCAAATAACTGTTCAGTGAAAGCATTTTCTGCCTTAGTACTAATGATGGCTACATGTGAGCTTTGTCTCAGCTCAATCGCGTAAATTTTTCTAGGGGTTCTTTCTTTATCCTCCAGTATTCTATATGTAAAAAATATAAATAAATACTAGAAACTTGCAGTTTTCTCCATGGCCCCTGAACCTCACAGTAGACTGACACTTCCTATTCTGTAGAGTTCAGTTTTCAGGAGTCATCAGCTCAGACATGACAAGCAACACCTCTGTCTACCTCTATATAGGTAACACAGGATAAATCATTCTTATAAGTTATAGTTATTACCCCAGTCATAGTCTACTCCCCCTCTCTGCACAGTGACCTCTGCTCAAGTCACAGAACATAACATGTCCAGAACACTCTCCCATAAAAGTTAGAGGGGTTTTCCGGGATATAACTACTGATGACCTATCCTCAGACTAGGTCATCAGTATCTGATGTGGGGGACCCCTGCCGATCAGCTGTTTGAGAAGGCACAGGTGCTCCCATGAGTGCCGTGGCCTTCTCTCGACTTTTCCTAGGCCAGTGACGTCACATTCATCGGTCACGTGACCTAGGAGCATCTCAGCCCCATTCAAGTGAATGGGGCTGAGCGCCATACCAAGCACAGCCACTGTACAATGTGCTTGGTGAGCGGGGAGAAGGTAGCGGCACTCACAGGAGTACCAGTACCTTCTCAAACAGTAGAAATTCACTCTATAGTGTCCCCTGTAGCAGAGCCCACCATAAAGGCCCTTCAATAGTTATAAAGAACACCATAATTCCCCCAGTAGTATTGAAGCCCACACAGTGTGCCCCAGTTGTACTAATGCCCACCATAGTATGCACCATAAGTAATCATGCTTGTCTATAGTCGACCCAATAGTAATAAAGCCTCCATAATGTTCACCAGTAGAAGAAAATTCCTTATAGTGCCTATAGTCGTTTTAATACCCCCTTATAGGGCCCCCAGTAGTACTAATTGCTCCCTTATAGTGACCCCCAGTTATAATAATGAATCACGCCATAGTGACCCAACAGTATGCTGTCAATGAAAAATAAACCGAAATACTTAACACCATGCTACACGGTCTGCTGCCCATAAACGATGGTACATGAAAGATAATTTCATCTGATTAATGAGCATTTTGCTCGTTCATCGGGTGATTGGCAGCACACTTACACTGCCAGATTATCCAGAACGAACGTTTGTAGTAACATTTGTTCCCGATATTTTGCCTGACAATAGTGCGGTGTAAATCTTCCTTCAGATCCTCCAGCCCCTTATCAGTTCAGTTGCTGTTTGTATTTTATCCAGCTCCAGGGCATTCTTTTTTATCAACCATTGCCCAGAACTATCACTTGGTTGAACTTGATGGACTTATGTTTTTTTTCAACCGTATTAACTATGTAACTATGTATCTGAACTGCATATTTCAGATGAGACCACACCAATGCTTTATAAAGTGTAATGTTATGTCGCGTCTTTTGAGTCCATGTCTCGTTTAATACATGACGGTATCCTGCTGGCCTTAGAAGCAGCTAATTGACATTGCATGTGGTTATTTAGTTGATCTACAAGTACACCAAAAAAGAAGTGTGTGAGAGGCCAGAACTATATGGGACTTTGCATTGTGCATGAGCTCTAATCCCTTATTTCTCCTACCCATGATCCAGTCCTGAGATTATTAGAAGCATGAGGGCTTTTTCATACACTGTGCTATGTGAATGCTCATTAGAATGCAGAGCTATGACCTCTTTTAGCCTCTCTGTAGTTCACTGCAACTTCATTAAAAGAAATGTTAATGCCTGCTATGTCTCTCATCAGTCCCTGATTAATACATCTATAAACCCAAACATCTTAGCTTCTGAAGGTCTTGTCTAATTTTGATTACCCACTGTTCCATTAATATGTTCATAGCCATTGTACCATAGTTATGTTAAATATCTTCATTTTTCTGTTAACATTATTATGGAAGTTACTCAGAACAATATGTCTATTTTATTCACGCCTGCTTTTTCTCTGTTGATAGATACTTCTGTAGTCATTGCTTGTTTTATGTTGACTGTACCTTCATGGCGGTGAACCCTACAAGGCTATCTGACTCGTGCCCACTTGTAAAAGCAGAAGTTCTGATAGTAGTGTTATTTTAAAATGTAACTGTCCTTACAGTTTATTTTTATTATAGTGTAGGGACAAGGATGTCAAAATTTTTTGTAATAAATTTTATTTGGGAAAGATGTTTCTTTGTACTAGATAGCTGGGTGTGAACAGAATTCCTAGCCAAGCTCTAACTTAGTGTTACTAAAGAGTCTGTTTTCAGTTTTCGTTTCTACTGAGCACTGAAGATACCTGTGTGTAACAAGTCAGATAGGCAGAATGATGAGCAGTGATAGGGCACAAATACATATGGAACCATTGTATGTTACACACAAGCCTCTTCAGCGCTCACTAGAACTGAAGACAGACTCTCCTTAGTAATGGTCAGGTAGATCTTTGCTATGAAGACTCTTAACACCATGTTTTCTAGTACAAAGGAACATCTTTACCTGATAAACTATATTACAAAAATGTTTAACATCCTTGTCCCTAGACACCATATTAGAAATAAACTGAAACAACGGTTACACTTTACTGAATAGCTGATAGTGAGAAATGGTCATTACAAGCCACTCATTATACACTGACGAGCAAAAGGGTAACAATGTTTTGAATTTTTGAATTTCAGGCTCCATATCTCACCATCCACTACAGCTTTGAATGTGAGACTATCATCATTTTATAGACAATGATCTTGGCTATCTCATACATAAATTGGACTTGCAACTATTTAGCATATAATTAGTTATGCAGATTCTTGTCATGTAAGTGCGTTGTTACTATTTTGCTCCTGAAATTCAAAATTTTATTGTTTTGTTAGTATTTTGTAAATCTACCATTGGCTTTCAACACTGCTTGAATCCTTCTGGGCATGCTCTCGATCAGATTCAAGCATGTCTCGACCGAAATCTGTTCCCAGGTATCTTCTACACGTTCCCAATGTTGGTACATACTGGTCAACTCGGGTACAAATACAGCTTTTTCTTCAACTCTACCCATAAGTGTTCAATTGGATTAAGGTCTGGGGACGGTGGGGTTCAATCCAGCACCTCTACTTCATTGACCCATTTCTTTGCCAATCTCGACGTATGCTTCAAGTTGTAAGTAACTTATCTTGTAGGACATTCACATATAGCTAAGCATTGAGACCCCATCAATTCTGGTCAAGTATCCAAAGTCTTTTACTGTGAAACAACCCCATTTCATCAGGCTGACAGTTCCTTCAATTTCTCAATTCGTTTGCCCCCTTTTCCCTTGTTTCTTCCACACCAATTTGTACCCATCAGAGCTCAGTCTATTGACTTTCATCTGTTCGCTCCAAATCACCTGTTTCCAATCTTCTACTGTCCACTGTTTGTACTTTTTTGCAAACTTGAGCCAATGCTTCTTATGACGATATTGAAGTTGAGGCTTCTTCAACTTTTTTCAGGCCACCATTCTAGACTTGTATAATGCGCATCGCATGGTGCCTGCATGGACATCTGTGATCTCACTATTCGGCGAAATGTATCTCATACGGCCAGCTTAAGAGGGCAGAAAATAAAGTAGCATTTGTGTTCTTTATGGTTTGAGATGAGGACTCCAGCTGTACCATATGAATTTGTCTTCCCTGGGGGCCGTACATCAGTCACTGACATAGACACTTATGCAAATTAGCGTGGTTTTAATTCTGTGGAACTACACTATTGCCATACCTGACATACAGATGTAGCAGAGGTGTTTTCATTTGACACAACTAAGGGTATCACAATCACAACATCAGGCTGGGGCTACATGACGATTTTGGCCATGGTTCCTGTTCTGCAACCAAAGATCACTGTGTAGCACTACAGTCATCAAACCAAATGGGGTTGTAGTGACACTTGCAAGTTACTGTGATCACAGAATTACAAAAATCCAGCAGTGTTAATCACAGTAACATGCAAGTCATGCTGCTGTCCCATTCAGTTTGCTGCCAAGAATGGCAGTGTGGCCCCAGCATAAACCCATAGTACAATAATGTACAGCGTTAAATCGCCATCTCAGCACTGCTGCATCTATGTGTTCTTTGGTGTGCACATAGATCACTCACGGACTGAGATTTTATGTGTATATCCACCTTTATAGTCATACTATTGTTATATTTACCAGTAGATCCTGTTGCTAATATCTTTAACCTTCAGGGACTGCATTGTATTCTGGCAGCACTAATCATCGTAATACTGTATAGGGAGTACATGTCTTATCTGCTATCAGTATTCCTCCAGTCCAAATAGTCATTTTCAGAGGCTTCTAGTTCCGGATGACTCAGTTGGCCCTTCATCTTATGTCTATAAGAGTATGAGTTGCAGCCTCTTGAATGTAGATGAATGAATGAAGATGTTAGTCGCTTTCTCCCTGTGTTAGCACAGACTTTATCCTTATCTGCCTTAGTCATTCAAGCCGTTTTAACATTAGCTGCAGTAAGTTGTAAAACAACCATGTGTGTCTGTGTCATTACTTTTAGTTTTGACACTTTAAACCACACTCCTTACTTTTCTTCCACACCCACAAGATAAAAAAAATATGGAAAACCTGTCAGAAGCTCATTTTGACATAAGATACATCAGGTCATGTGTGCTTGCTCAGATTAACATTGTGGGAATGTTTAAGTACTGTAATCATAAATTTGTATTGGAAAATTACTTGGTCACCTGACGAAGGGGCCCTTTCAGCTCCAAAACGCAATTCCAGGGGAACTCCCAATAAAGTTTTTGCTGCTATCCAGTGGAAGCCTGGCCATTTACCTTGACTGTGCTGCTGTGATACTCCCGATCGCCTCTTCTCCAGTATATGAGGAGTACGAGAGCGGTGCAACCAAGCAATCCAGAGGGAGCATCTGGCTGCACCTCTGTTCATCTATTTGTGTCTTAAACTGAAGGCTGTTGCTTCTTGAGCGCAACGTCACCAGGTGAGAGGCTCTCCTCCCCTTTGATGCACTTGTATCTACAGAGGGTGTTTTGTCCAACCTAATTTCTGCCATTACTTTTGCATGTGAGCGGTCAGAAATAAATAAATTATACTGATTAATGAATTTATTTATAAGTTAAATGAACACTTTTGGAAACACAGCATATATGGTAACAGATAACCCACAACTATTCATAATTTTTTAGCAGTTTATATTGCAGTCCAGAATAGTAATTCCAATGCTTTATGTTCAAGCATCAGTTAATAGGTTTGATTTAGTAACTACTTGCATTCCCAATGTCATAACGATTGTTTAGCATCTGTTCTTATGATTCTGTGTTATGCCATTCCTTTATTATTCCTGCTAGAAGTTATGAATGAATTGCTAGCAATTTGCAATGAAGTACCAGCTAGGTGTTACCAGTCAGGGGTGTGTCTCTTCAAAGTCTGAAACTGTCCAATCAGTGCTGCCAGTGCCAGACCATGCAGCACCCCCAACTGTTATCACCCAGCTAGACCTTCATTGGAAACTGCTAGCAATTAAATAATAACTTCTAGAAGGAATAAAAAGGAATGGCACATCATAGAGTTATAAGAAAAGATGCTCCAGAATTGTTATTACTTGGGAAATGCAAGTAGTTGCTAAAAAGAACGTGTCAGCAGAGACGACAGCTCCTCTTTAAAGCTGAAGCTACATGTCAATTTTGCCTGGGACATGTGTCACACTGTCTGTATAGCAGTGCAACCATTCAACTGAATCTGATTGTAGCACAACTTACAGGTTGCTGCAACCATGACCCTGGAATCGCAATAAATCCGGCAGTGTTCTGGGGCTGCAGTAACTTGTGAGTCGCTTTGTAAACCCATTCAGTTCCAGGCAGGAGCATAGTTAAAGGCTCATGGACCATGATGCAAGAGTTCAGCTTGGGCCCCCCTTCCCTCAGTGCTTTGTGGCCAGGGGCAGGGAAGCACATAGCCTTAGTGCTGCATGAGGGAAGAATTGAAACATCACCCCCACCTTCCCGCCCATGCCAAATTCTTGACCTAACCCCTTCCCTCCAGCCAGAGGTGTAACTTGACCAGCATGCACTTTCTATAATATCTGTGTCTTCTTATGTGGCACAAGGGTCTTTGGGCCCCTTTAGGCTCCTTGGCCTGGTAGCGACCCCCTATGGCTATGTCCATGGTTCCAGGGCTAACCTACTATGTAAATGGCAATCTTTAGGGGTGGCCAAGATCATTGTGCGTCCTGTAGTTCTTGTGGACATTTATGGCACTTTTCAGCGCAGACTAATTGCTGAAGGCAGTCAAAGGTTTTTTGCTCTCACACATTTGATTCTTTCCATGTCTGCAGGCGTGATGGATGGCAGAAATAATGTGTAGAGCTGGAAGGATGAAATTATAGGGTGTGTAGGGTTTTGATTTGAAAGCCTAATAAGAACTTAAGCAATAGCCTAATAAACTAATAAAGGAGGGAGCCAGGCCAAGCCATAAACAGGCAGGAACATTATTACACCCAGCAATTCCCATCTTTTATTCATACAGAAACAAGTATCAGGGAAACACCCAGTCCTGGCAAAAGGGGGCCTCCAGAAAGATGATGCGAAATGAAGCATAATTACGTTGCCACAGGGCAAAATACTGTAACATTACAAGAGCTGCTGTTCCAACATGTACACAAAGTATCGCTGGGCCATTACATGTAACTAATGTTTGCACTGATGATAAAGTGTAGGCACGAGAGCTTTCCTGTTACCAGGATGAGTCTACACAGGTGGCAAATAGTAGGAACTTGCACTTTGTAGAAATGAATCCCACCGGGTCCATTTTCCAGCTGCAAAATGTATCAAACACATATGGAGGCAGGTAAGGATATACAGAACCATAGGTTCCTATGGGTGCTATATTATAGCCTGTGTATATGAAGCTTCCAGTCGTCACATATACAATGCCACATATGAGCTTTCATCTTATCAGTGTGTTTCTTCTGCTGATGATGCTGCTGGGTCAGTCTCACCAGTGATGAGATGCAGGTCCCATGTTGGCTACCTATTGAAATAACAAAGCGAGACCGCAAGCTTCTTTTCATATGTTGCATGATCTTGCTACAAAATCAGCTCTTATTATTATTATTTATTATTAAAGCGCAATTCATTCCATGGCGCTGTACATATGAAAAGGGGTATACCTATATAATACATACAATTGCACTAAGCATGAACAAGACAAGTTACAAACTGGTACAGAAGGAGAGAGGGCCCGCCCCATGATTGTGATCTTTCATTGGTCAGCGTCAGAGCACGGAAAGTCCACACCCACTTGATGCTTGATGTCTAGGGCTGCCCAGTTGTCAGTTTATCCATTAACCCCTTAAGGACCCGCGCCGTACATGTACGGTGCTGGTTGCAGTGACTTAAGGACCAGCGCAGTACATGTACGGCGTGCTCATTGGGCAGGTGCAGAAGCTGCACCCGCCCGATCAGCGACAGGGGTCCGGCAGTCTCTGACAGCTGGACCCCTGCTGCATACGCAGGCATCGGTGAAAAACAGAAGTCGGTGTATTAACCCCTTGTATGCCGTGGTCAAAGCTGACCGCAGCATGCACTGGGTTTGCGGAGGGTACATGTGAGGCTGGGTCTCACAGGAAGGCTGTCAGCATCGAAGCTGACAGCCAATACATTACAATACACAATGTATTGTAATGCATTGCAGAGAGGATCAGACCCCCAGAAGTTGAAGCCCCAGAGTGGGACAAAAATAAAATGTAAAAAAAAGTATTTTCCATAATGAAAAAAAAATGAAATGAAATGAAATGAAAAATAGTTTCACGAAAAAAAAATGCCTCTTTCCCACAATAAAACACATAATATTCGTGAAAAAAAAGAAAAGCAGACATATTTGGTATCTCCGCATCCATAATGACCGGTTCTTTAAAAATATCACATGACCTAACCCCTCAGGTGAACAACGTAAAAAAAATAAATAAATAAAAACTGCTGAAAAAAAAAACATTTTTTTGTCACCTTACATCACTAAAAGTGCAACACCAAGCGATCAAAAAGGCTTATGCCCCCCAAAATAGTACCAATCTGTCACCTCATCCTGCAAAAAAAATGAACCCCTACCTAAGACAATCACCCAAAAAATTAAAAAAAAACTATGGCTTCCAGACTATGGAGACACTAAAATATGTTTTTTTTGGTCTGAAAAATGATATTATTGTGTAAACCTTAAATAAATAAAAAAAAGTATACATATTAGGTATTGGCACGTCCATAACGACCTGCTTTCTAACCCCTCAGGTGAACACAGTAAAATAAAAATAAAAACGGTGTAAAAAAAAGCCACTTTTTATCACCTTACATCACAAAAAGTGTAATACCAAGCGATCAAAAAGTCATACACACCCCAAAATATTACCAATGAAACCATCATCTCAACCCTACCTAAGCCCAAAAAATATTAAAAAACTATGGCTCTCAGATTGTGGAGACATTAAAACATGATATTTTTTGTTTCAAAAATGATATTATTGTGTAAAACTTAAATAAATAAGAAAAGTATACATATTACATATTGCCACGTCCGTAACAACCTGCTCTATAAAAATAGCACATGATGTAATCTGCCAGATGAACTTTGTAAATAACAAAAAAATAAAAACAGTGCCAAAACATTTATTTTTTGTTTGCCTCACAAAAAGTGTAATATAGAGCAACCAAAAATCATTTGTAATCTAAAATAGTACCAACAAAAACTGCCATAGTTTATCTCATAGTTTTCAAAATGAGGTCACTTTTTTGGAGTTTCTATTCCAGGGGTGCATTAGGGGGTCTTCAAATGTGACATGACAACTTAAAATTATCCCAGGGAAATCTGCCCACCAAAAACCATATGGCATTCCTTTCCTTCTGTGCCCTGCCGTGTTCCCGTACAGCAGTTAACCCTTGCTTTGTTACCAGAAAAAAATGGATTAAAATGGAAAATCTGCCAGAAAAGTAAAATTCTGAAATATCATCTACATTTTCCTTTAATTCTTGTGGAATACCTAAAGGGTTAACGTTTGTGAAATCAGTTTTGAATACCTTGAGGGGTGTATTCTCCAAAATGGGGTCACTTTTTTGGAGTTTCTACTCTAGGGGTGCATCAGGGAGTCTTCAAAAGTGACATGACAACTTAAAATTATCCCAGTGAAATCTGCCCTCCAAAAACCATATGGCGTTCCTTTCCTTCTGCGCCCTGCCGTGTGCCCGTACAACAGTTTACAATCACAAACATGGTGTTTCTATAAACTACAGAATCAGGGTAATAAATATTGAGTTTTGTTTGGCTGCTTGCTTTGTTACCGGAAAAAAATGGATTAAAATGGAAAATCTGCCAAAAAAGTGAAATTCTGAAATTTCGTCAACATTTTCCTTTAATTCTTGTGGAACACCTAAAGGGTTATCAACATTTGTAAAATCAGTTTTGAATACCTTGAGGGATGTAGTTTCTAAAATGGGGTCATTTTTGGATGGTTTCTATTATATAAGCCTCACAAAGTGACTTCAGACATGAACTGGTCCTTAAAACGTGGGTTTTGGATATTTTCTGAAAGATTTGCTTCTAAACTTCTAAACCTTCTAACGTCCCAAAAAAATAAAATGTTATTTTCAAAATGAACCAAACATGAAGTAGACATATGGGGAATGTAAATGAATAACTATTTTTGGAGGTATTACTATGTATTTTAAAAGTAGAGACAAAAATTTGGAAATTTTTCTAAATTTTTGGTAAATTTGGTAATTTTTTTATAAATAAAAATGAAATATTTTGACTCAAATTTACCACTGTCATGAAGTACAATATGTGACGAGAAAACAGAATGGCCTGGATAAGTAAAAGCATTTTAAAGAGTTATTCTAATTTTAGACAATGGGGGCATATCGATCGGATGGGAACCGCACCTATATCCAGAACGGAGCCCCCGAACTGAATGAGGGCGCACTGCGCATGCGCAGCCGCCCTCCATTCATTTCTATGGGGCCGCCGATAATAGCCGAGCACTGGCTCGGCTACTTCCGTCGGCTCCATAGAAATGAATGGGAGCGCACCGCGCATGCACGGCCCAGCTCCCATTCATTTCTATGAGCGCAGCGGGGAGCTGCGCCTGGTGGTGGCCGGGGTCCTCCAGGTGCAGCGCTCCCCGCTCCGTTCTGGATATAGGTGCGGGTCCCAGCGGTGGGATCCGCACCTATAAGACAATGGGGGCATATCCTAGCGATATGCCCCCATTGTCTAAGATGAGAATACCCCTTTAAAGTTATCACCACATAAAGTGACACATTTCAGATTTGCTAAAAATGGCCTGGTCCTTAAGGTGAAAAATGGCAGAGTTCTGAAGGGGTTAATTAACTTATGATGTTGCTTATCCACATATTAGTCATTTTGCTGAAAGAAACAGGGGCCAAAATGGGGGAACGAAGGCACTTAGGTAAACGAAAACTAAAGAAACAGGACACTATGTGGGTCATTTACTGAGACCACACCCCATTCTTTGTAAAAACATTGCTGGAGGAAGATCTGACTAATTCAATAAAAGACAGACACCTCTTTATACGTTTTTGCATCTTTGGAAACCCTGAAGTGAAGCACCAGAAGTGAAATCTACTCCAGTCAGGAGCTGAAGTAGTTTTCTGGTGTAATGTGTGCCAGTTTTCTGTTAAATGAGTTGGGAGGCAGGTGGGAACTCACCCATACCGCACAAAGTTTTTTGGAAAAGTGGCAAGAGAGTCAGAAAAAGCTGCAAAACGGCACTAGGGACAATATTTGTGACTTTTCTATGCTAGAAAACTGGTGTTGAAATATGATAACTGACAACCGACTCTTAAAATGAACCTGTCACTACCTAAGAAACTTAAATCAATGCATTACCTTTGCAACTTTAAAGGGGTTACGCCATGACCGATGTAAAAAATGAAAATCAGAAAATCATCCCTGAACTTCATATGTTACCAGAGATCTCCGCATTTATTGCTCCAGATTTATTTGACGCTGACAGCTAAGGGGGCATGTGCTTTATGCTGTAGTTCCTTCCCTGAAACTGCCACAACTTCTAACAGAATGTATGGCTATTGACAGATGAAGAATTAAACTGAGCATGTGTGACCACCGCAGTCAGGTGGACAAGAAATAAGGAACACAGAATAAACAGCAAGTGGAGCTATACTGATACATTTTATTGAATAGCTCAGTGGGTATACAAAATTTTTTATTGAGTGCAATTACAAAAGTATTAAGATTCATGCGCTGGTTTTTAAAAATGTCAGCAGGGGAACAGGGGGGCAGTAGGTAAATAAAAAAAAGTGATCTGGACTCCATGTCTTCAGTACTACTTGTGTAGTATTCCAGATAATAGTCCAAGATTTTGGTGACAGATTCCCTTTAAAGTAACGCATTGATTTTAAGACTTTGGGGCGGGTTCATTTTAAGAAAGGGTAGTTAGTTGTAGGCCAGGCTGTAGCCAGAGGATCTAAAATTGAAAGGTCAGTATGATTATGTTGCATTAAAAAAAAAAAAAAAAAAAAAACCCAGTATATTAGGAAATTGTAATAAATGTAGTTCCTTAAAATGTATGATTTTGTAACCACAGTGGCTGTAGTCTTCAGGACAGAACCTATACATTTGTGTAGGAGCTGGGGAATTCATTTACAGGTTTGTCTGGAGAATGCTTACTTAGGAATGCTATTTACTGCCTAAGGGTCAATTCACACAAATGTATTTTTGGTCTGCATCCAATCTACATTTTTTTGCGGATCAGGTGCGCACTCATTTATTTCAATGGGGCCGCAAAAGATGGGGACAGCACACAGTGTTCTGTCCTCATCTGGATGTCCATTCCATGGCACCATAAAGAAGATAGAACATGTCCTATTCTTTTCTATTTTGCAGACAAGAATAGGCATTTCTATTATAGGGCGGAATGTGCAGGACAGCAAAATGCGGGATGCACATGGCCAGTATCCGTGTTTTGTGGATCCACAATATGGTCATGTGAATGGACCCTAAGAAAGGAGAAACATCCAAGGTTTCACATTTTATTTTCATTGCAGCCAGTTGACCATATCTCTTAGGGTCCTTGTCTTATGAATACATAATACAGCTCCTATAGTGCGCCTGCATGTGTCCCCATGAAATGCAATTCATGCAGATACTCTTCCCTGGTAGCATTGATTTTAGGGGCATTACACGTCATGGGTCCGTGGATCCACCATATGGACCCACAGGTGCTCCATGTCCTTCCATGCAGGCTTCGTGCCCTTGGCTTTGCCATGTGCATGACCCTTTACCCTTTATGGCTCTTTCAAATGTAGATTCATCAAAGTGAAAACTAGTCCTGTGTAATAAGGACTTCCATGACAAATTCTAGTTTCTGTCAAACAAGTATCTATGGCTGTGATCTTCTAATACAGACCCTTTAATCACAGAAGGCTCTCCATATTCTTTAATTATAGGGAATGTTAAAAAGCTGAAAGTGAAACTCTATGGTTCCTAGTTTAAAAATTAACTTGGAACTGTATTATCATACCATGGCCTTTGTTCTAATTACCACCCTGATCCATAATACAATTTTCAGGAAGGAAGTTTACAGTAGAAAGGTTTAATGGAACTAATGTTAATTTAGAAAAACAATGTCAGATCAAAATGCTTTACATACATTCTTGTACCACCAAGAGTATTAAGATTTAATCTAAATGGAAAGGTGGAACAAACTATTTTCAAGAGGTTTTCCACTCTTTAGTATTTGATTAATACCAGATTGTGGGGGGCCAACACCCCAAACAATCAGACATTTTTGGCAATCCTCTGTGCTGGAAATAAAACAGTTCATGGAGTTGGAAGCAGAACTCTGTTACATTAATTTTCATGCTGATTTCTTTATGTTTTTGCTACAAATCTGGGGACTTCTTGGCAATGCTCCTTGGGAAACAAATATGCAAAAAAGTATCTCCCAAGGAAGAGAACCATCTCACTAGTGCCACTGCTTGGAAGTGGCTCCCTATGAGTCAAAATCCCAAGGCTTGTTGGAAAGTCGAATCTTGACTTATAGGGAGCCACTTCTAAGAGGTGGCACTGGCGAGGTGGTTCTTATTCTTGGGAGATACCTCTCTGCATATTTGTTTCCCATGAGCTTTGCCAATAAGCCTCCATACCATGCAGTATTTCCAGTAAGTATCCATACAGGACTGGTCTCTTTAAGGAGATTCAGCACCATGCCTAAACCGTATTCAAGACATCTCACTGAGCCAGCCAGAATTCTACTCCGTACTGATTAGGGGCAAGAACCCGAAATTGCTGTATATTCCCTTGTCATACCCCAAGGCTTGTTGGAAAGTTGAATTTTGACTCATAAGGAGACTCTTCTAATAGGTGGCATTGGCGAGATGATAGTCTTCCTTCTTTGTAAAATCCACATGACAGGCCAATTTCAGCACTTTCCATGATTTCAGAAACTATAACTGTGCTTTCTTTATCATTATGGGCTCTACTTGACACAACTTCTATTGACTCCAATAGCTTGCCGATGTGTAGAAAGAGCAGAGTGTGCCTGAAAACTACAAAGAACATTTATTCAGCCTGCAGCAGAGAGATCCGAAGGTTGGGATATAGAAAAAATGTATTTGGCAGATTTATTGATGTAATAGGATCTGCCTCCTTAAACATTTTATTTGAAACAGGAAATACACTTTGTTTTTTAATGTTCACTAGAGTTGAGCGAACATGCTCGTAACGAGCACTGTACTGCTCGGATCCCCTGCACTCGCATGGGCGCAGGCATCTGGATCCGTCAGGTGAGGAAGACGGATCCGGATGGCTGCGCCCATGCGAGCGCAGGGGATCCGAGCAGTACAGTGCTCGTTACGAGCACGTTCGCTCAACTCTAATGTTCACAATATATCATGCCATAATAGGGCTCATGCACACTAGTAGTGGTGATGCTGAAGAGTGTGATTTGGTTCTAGTACAATAAACTGTCCTCTGAACAGAACCCATACACTGGAGCAGGCTTACTACTGAAAATACACCAGTGTTTTTGGGTGTAATCTGTTACAAAAAACTATCATATGTGCAGTACACTGAATTTATCAATGCTAAGACAATTTAGGGCACTTTTTATGCCTTTTTTCTTGTTTTTTACTACGGGGCATGACTTAGCAAAAAAGGGTTTTAATTCTCAGCCGGCACTCCATCTGTTTGGCATGGTACACAAGTCAAGGGAGGGCAACTGCGGCCCTCCAGCTGTTGTAAAACTACAACTCCCACCATGCCCTGCTGTAGGCTGATAGCTGTAGGCTGTCCAGGCATGCTGGGAGTTGTAGTTTTGCAACATCTGGAGGGCCGCAGTTTGGGGATGCCTGGTCTAGAAGTACCCAGATGTATCATCCAGCCTCCGCCACTGTAATATATCTGGTGCAGTGTAAGACTAAGTTTACACTCTCTTACTTTTAGACAGCATTAATAAATCTGCCCTTTTGTGTTTAAAACTACTTATTATAATAATTAAATTTGTGAAGAGGACAGTCTCCGAGTATTGGAGTATCCTCGGGCACTATTCTAAAGTAGACGCACTGTTTACAGAATCTATATTTGCATTCAAAAAGAAAAATTTTGTCACTTTGTGACAAAATTGGGCAAGAATCCTAAAATAGACAGTCTAAAGGCACAGGCAACCATCAGGAAATAACGTTCCCAATAATTGCCTGAATCCCCATGGAGGTAAGAGCTGCATTTACATAGAGCAATCGGTATTGTGATCACTTGTCCCCGTACAGGTTCTTTGAGGTACACTTTTTAATATCTTTACACTACTATTGTGGCATCAAAAAGTCACACATTATGCACCATAATTTGCAACTTTTTGGGCTTCTCGACACTTTTATGAAAAGCAACAGGAGCAGAGCCTATCATAGCCCGCTGTATTTACTATAAGTTACACCAGAAACTGCCTGGCTGGCATAGATTTGAGTTTCCGATGCACAGGGTGCCAGAGATCATCTGCCTCCTAATATTTAGGTGCCTCTTACTCCAGAGCACAGGGGATCAAGACTGGTGTATGGGAACAATAAATGTCTCATTGTTTCTGGGAAGCAGATCGCTGTATACACCGGGTGATGTCCTGCTTAGAAACAATGGTTTTGAAAGCCACATCAATGATGCTTTCACCCAATGAGTGAGTGTTTGTTCATCAGGTGACTGGTGGCACATTTACACTAGGCAATTATTTGAAAAGAGCGTCCATATGAACATTTATTCCCAATGATCTTCCTTTTCAATGCCCTGCCGCTCCATTCATTGTCTATGTGGTCAAAAAAGTCTCATTTAGGAAGGACATCATGTCAAGTCTGGCCATTGCTGTAGATTAAAATGCAGTGAACACCCCCTACCCAAACCCCAAAGGTGTGAATGAGCCACTGGCACGTCTGAACATTACTATTGTCAGTTTTGTTACGATAGGGTTTTCTTCCCATGAACCAATAGTTATACATTTTACTCCTGGGAAATATTCTGTTGACTTCAGGTATATGAAGACCCACCAGAGGGAAGGTTTATATTAATCTGACAGATCTATTCAAATCTCAAGGGTTTTTTCCTGTATATAAATGTCCCTTTAGGTGATACTGTTAAGACCGATGATGGAAAGAATAGCTAGATCTTACAGCAAGGTATTACATAGAAGAGTAATTAGGATTAGACAATTCAGGTAAAGGGTTAATCTGCCTGGGGAGGTGGTGATAATAGGTAAAACAAAAAATGTGTAAATCCTGTTTGAATGACTGCTGTACTTTTACTACTGTCACTAGTCATACTGTATAATGATACTACATGACTAATATTGTGTTTCCCACATTCAAGGCCTTTTAAATTTTACGTGCTCTTGTTTTAAGCCAATCTCAGGGACCCCCCCTACAGATTAAACCCCAGCTTCAATTTTTAAGGTTATTTTCCCGGGTGAACTCTTTATGTGACAGGCAGATAATGTGGATCTACTAGGTTTCTACAGCTTTCTCTTACACATCACACACATGACCGTATTTTGTATCCGTGTCCGATATGCATTTTTTTGCTGATTGCACACGGACCAATTCATTTCCATGGGTCCACTAAAAATAAAAATACAAAAAGATAGAACATGTCCTATTCTTTGAAATTAAATTTGGAACTCAGACCCATTAAAGTCAACGGGTCCGCAAAAAACTAATGCAACACATGGATTTCATCCGTGTTTTGTGGATCCATGTTTTGCAGACCATAAAATCGATATAGTCGTGTGCATGAAACCTTAGGGATAAACCTAGGAGCAAACCGTATATTTGTTTGCGGATCGCACAGGGACCCATTCATTTCTATGGGTCTGCGAAAGAACCAGACAGCTTTTTTTTTAGCAGCGGATCCAGTGGAAATTGCGTGGATCGTCAATTTGTGGACTGCAAAATGGATACAGTCTTGTGCAGGAGGCCTTAGTCTTAGCTGACATGAACTGAGCACACCAGTACCAAATCAGCAGGTAGAAGATGCAGTCAGATGGGCTAAAGTACAGGCAGAGTTCAGTGCCGTCAGTACATTACATATGATGTCGGCAAGGACACACAGCATTATAAGTCATAGGAGCAGGAATTCACGCTCCCATACAGAACATGTCACGCAGTGAACATTATTATTATTATTGTGATTCCTTACTTACCATATTTTTCAGACTATAAGATGCACTCCCCCCAAAAAAGTGGGGAAAATGTGGTAGTAGGTATTATAGACCAAATGCTAATAACCGCTTCCAATATGGATGCAATCATCAGCATGCGGGAAGCACGGGGAGGTGAGGACAGCACTGCACTGGCTGTACTCACCCTCCCTGTTCTTATTCTGGGTCCCGCTGTACACTGTGTCCTGACGGAACACAGAGTCAAGACATATTTCAAGTAGGTGCGCACTATGACCTGACACTGTGCAATGTCCGGTCATAGTGCAGTGCGGGCCAGAAGAAGCTTGGGTAGGGAGCAGTGAGTCTTGGATCTGCTTTGCCGTCCAGACCAAGCAAGGCAAGTTTATTCATTTTTTTTTTTAACATTTGATGTTGATGTTGTCTGATGGGGTCCTATCTGAGACTGATGGAGGCTGAGGGGTTTCTGATCTGAGCCTGATGGGGTCTGATCTGAGGCTGATTGGGGGTCTGATCTGAGGCTGATGGGGGCTGGAGGATGTGATCTGAGGCTAATCGAGGTGGGGGCGGTCTGATGGGGGTCGGATCTGAGTCTCATGGAGGCTGGGGGTCTGATCTGAGGCTCATAGAGGCTGGGGGTCTTATGGGGGGTTGATCTGAGGTTGATGTAGGTTGGAGGGTCTGATCTGAGGTCTGATGAAGAATGGGGTCTGATTTGGGGGTCTGATGAGGATCTGATCTGAGGTTTGATGAAGAATGGGGGACTGATTTGGAGGTCTGCTGTGAGGTCTGATGGAAAATATTTTTTTCTTCCTCCAAATACTCTTATAGTCCAGTGTGTCTTTTAGACCAAAAAATATGGTAAATACTTTCTCTCCTCACATTGATACACATGAGCACTGCTAGTCTGTGGCAATCAAACCTGAACCATCAGATTCAGTTACTTATATTTAAGAATTATTCTTAAAATAATTTGTATGGCTTGGGGGCGACTTTGGGAAAAGCTGTTTAAGCCAACTGGCGTGCATGGGAGATATAAACATAGTACAGATCCTGTGAAAATAACCTTACAATTGAAGGCTCTAGTAACCTCAAGCCTTTAAAATATAACTTCTAAGGAGTTACGATATCACTTCTGTATGACATGACTCATTTTCGAAGAATTCCACAATGGAATCCAAAACTGTCAAAGTAGGACATGCACACCTGGTTTGTTGGATCACGTCATACTGTAGCATACTATATTTGGTCTTTAAATAAAAAAAATAAAAAAAATGCCCCCCCTAGTCATCTACCTGCCCCTTAACAATTGCATTACATATACCTAAATGACACAGCATTGCCAATAGTTCAACTTATTTTTTACTAATTAAAATAAAAACTTACATAAACTCATAATCTCGAATCACACATTTTTCTCGAATTTCATTTTATATATTATATATATATATGTATATATATATAGCGTTGTAGGTGAAGCCGTCTTGCCTGAACTGCTGCTCTTCAGAAATTTGCTTTACTGCAGGCATCTGGACATAACACATCTCTATATAGGGAAACGTGTAGAGTATGTTCTATGTGCTATTTGCTATGTGCAAAAATTAGGGAGGGGTGAGGGGTCACCGAGCGATCTCTATGACCTATAGTCCATGGTGTAAACATGTGTTATCTACCTCCAGGTTTATATACCTCAAGTATATTCAAAAGGAAGGAGAAGTAAATGAAGGACTGATTCTTTTATTCTGTTTTCTATCTATTCCTATTTTGGCAAAAAAAAATGCATGCACAAATCTATAGATGTTACCTTTTAAAGAGGCTGTATATACAGTCCGTGTGGGAGCTATATTTCCCAGACACTGCTCCTCTGAAGTGAACTCACAGTATAATAATAATTTACAAGGGGATGAATACAAATGCACTCCACACATTCTAGATTTTTATTTATTAAAAATGTTGAAAACCATGTCTCATTTTCTTTTCACTTCACACATACTTGCTACTTTGTGTTGGACTATCACATAAAATTCCAATAAAATACATACAAATTTATGAGTGTAACATGAAAAAATTTGGAAAAAATTCAAGGGGTATGAATATTTTTTCAAGGCACTGTATGATGCTGTGAATTCCCATCTCACTGGTCTACTGAACTGTACTCATGGCAATAAGTGAGTAAAGTTCATTAAATTATAATGCTCCGAGTTCACTTCAGAAGAGCAGTGTTCAGTCCGGGAAATACAGCTCCCACACTGAGTGTGTTTCCCAGTCTGAATACTCTCCTGTGAAACTGGCGGCTGTCCCATTACAAACATTCATCCCCTATCCACACGTCAGGGGTCTGAATGGAGCTCTAAGTACAAGCGCTAGGCTCTCTACTGCTGTCCCATTGAGTTGAACGGAGTGCCAGCACACATGCATGACTGCCAATTCATTCAAACAGGGGAACATTCTTGTGATCAGAAGGTTCCAACTACTTTAGATAGCTTTAATCCCACCCTCTAACAATTATGAGATGACTGCTTACATGCTGTAATTTTGAGTCTGCTGTGAGTACTCAGAGGATAAAAACGTAAAAACTTAAATATTTCAGTGGGTTTTTAATATTGATAGCAACATGGGAATTAAAGGGGTTTTCCAGGACTTAGATGGTGATGGCTTATCCTCAGTATTGTTCATCAGTATCAGATTGGTTCAGTTGAATTGGGGCTGAGCTGCAGTACTCCAGAATGTTGACTACACAGTGGATGGAACTGTGTGCTTCTGATCCCATACACTGTAAAGTATCAGGAAACAGGAGCTGTGGGGGTGCCAGTTATTACCCCCCACTGATCTGATATTATCTATCTGATATCTATCCTGAGGATAGTCATTGATATCTAAGTACCGGAAACTCCGTAAAAAATACCACACGTCTTATTATGGCATGTACCTATCATAGAATAGCAGCTCTCACTCTGGTGGACCTAGTGTGTGTCCATACATTATATGGGTGGCCATTCAGTAGAAATGTGACTGTCTATGACCATCTCCCGACTAATCACTATGGGATAGAGAGAACCCATGGAGATCAGCTGATTTCTGCACCAGCTTCTTTGCAAATGTGGTTGTCTTCACGAGAATGTCTGTCAAGGTTTCTCCATGATATGGGTGACTTTTCTTGATAAGCAGTTAGATATAAGTGTATTTAAGGAGACTAAGGAACTCTAATATGTAAGGATTAATAAATTGATAATTTATGCCATGATTGACAAAAAATGAAACTCAAACATCCTATAGTACATGACAGTCTGTTTCTAACATAGCTAGAACCAGGCCTGTACTGTACCTCACATGGATCCAGAGATCTCTCCATTCATTGCTGTAATTGCTCTGCTAGATTCTCCTCAGGCTGGCTGATCAGGGGCCGTGTACCTTTCTACTCCAGCTTTCTCCCAGGGGGGAACGTCCTTTTTCTGCAGGCATGTCCTTTCTGCTGCATATATCTCCCTTTAACTGCCACAACAGTAGATATGTCTGGTAGCAGTTTAAGGACAGAATTGAGCATTTGCGACCACCTTAGTACACAGATTAAACACAGGGAGTGCCATTATCATATAGTAGTAAGAATATCTCACAACTGGAGTACTTTTGTAAGAGAAGGTAAATTATAAAAGTATTATATTATATAATAAGATTTAACAATGGTGGAACCCCTTTATTGGACTATTGTGACTAGTTGGTAGCTGATCATGGTTCTCTAATGATTGTCTAGCAAAATAAATGAGGTTTAATTGAGGTGTTCTAATAGTTTTTGTAACGACCACCCTTATTTTCCATTTTAGAAATTTTTATACTACTGCAAAATAACCTGTTTTACAATAAACTGTCCCATCTGAACACGGCTTTGGCCTTTTGTATATGTGATTGTGGATCTTCTAAGCTCTGCCTAATTGTGTAATTTACTGGAAGATATTATTTCCTTGCATCTGAGCAGACGGCCTAATTCGATCATATGTGATGCTCTATGTCCATTGTCATTAATTACAGGACACTGGGGATGTAAAACACGGAAGCTTCTGAAACGATATTGAGCTCATCTGTGTGGTCCAATCTTTTAGTAATAGAATTAAACCTTCAATGATTTTGTATCTAGAGCCCTGACAAGCAGCAGTCAATTCCAGCCCATCCTCTAATGAAGGGACAGATGCAGGTGCCTTGTCAATTGATGTTATTCTTAATGCTAATAATACTAATTAACTAACGAGGCAAGAGCCTCTTGCTCTGCCTCATTCCTGTCTCTACCTGATAATTATTTCTTCGTCACAGGCTGTAAAACAAAGATCATACTTGTATTTTAGGCTAATAATTTACAGACAAACTGGTTCATTGCTATCCACTTTATTAACCACTTCCATACTCAAAGTATATACAGTATGTGCAATTACAGTGTTATAACCAACACACGATAAAGCCATGGTAATGGAAATATGTAAGGAGAAGATAAAAGCACTTTTTTTGTTTAAATTGATATTATGAGAATTCCATTTGCCGAAATAACTGAGATTAATAATTTATTGATAATTTAGTTCTGTCCAAATTTCCATTAAAATAAATGAAAAATTCCATTAAAATTCTATGTGAAATATAGCCTGGCATAGCCTGTTCTAATGAGAATGCAGTTGATCAGCCAATTATAAGATGTTATCCCCTATCTACAGGTTAGAGATAACTTTTAGATTGGTAGGTGTCGGTCCACTGGGACCCCTATCGATCATGAGACCCTGATATGAGTGACTGGTCAAGAATGCGCCCTGCCGCTCTATTCTTTCACTATGGGACTACTTGAGATAGCTGAGTACAGTGCTCAAATATATTCAGCAGTCACATAGAGAAAGAATGTAGTGCCACGTCGTATGCTCAAGTGGCCGCTTCATTCATTTCGGTATATGGGTATATGGGATATGGGTATATGCTTTTCTGCAGAATATATCAGGCAATAATGTGGTTCCATAGAGGGGCTTTAAAAATGTTAAAAATAGCATCCATTTATGAAGCAGACAATATGTTAGAGTAAAGACTCAAAGCCATATTACAGCTCCATATCGGTTATAACTTAGGGTGCATTCACATCACCATTTAGCTTTCCACTCTTCTAATCCTGTAAAAAATAAAAAGGATGTTGCATCAGTTAGGCCTCATGCACATGACCGTATGTATTTTAGTGGGCCACAAAAATGGATTTGCAAAAATACAGATGACGTCCGTGTGCATTCCGTATTTTGCTGAACGGAACAGCTGGCCCCTAATAGAACAGTCCTATCCTTGTCCGTAATGCGGACAATAGTAGGACATGTTCTTTTTTTTTGCAGAACGGAAATATGGACATACGGAAATGGAATGCACACAGACTACCTTTTTTTTTTTTTTTGCGGACCATTGAAATGAATGGTTCCGCATACAGTCCGCAAAGCATAGGATCTGTTTTTTATAGGAACCTGTAAACAACATTTCCTGTTGCATCAGCTGTCATCAGTTTGAGCCATTTCCATCTCAGATCCATTTTTTAGGCAGAAAAAAAAGCTGCATGAAGGACTTTTTTCTGCCTAAAAAAAGGGATCTCAGATGACAGCTGATGCAACAGGATCTGTTTTATTACAGGATCCTGGTTTTTCCCCCTCTCTTCTTCTGATGGATCAGAAGAACAGAAAGCTAAATGGTGATGTGAAAGCACCCTGTTACGTTAAACGTAAACGTAAAACAGTTTTTGTCCTGCCGAATCCTGCCATATTTCCTGAGTAGCAAGTAGCAGCCAGATCTCCTCCTGATCCCATTACAGTCAATGTGGGCAGCAGGCATGTGGCACTATCCGGCAATGATAGATCCAAAGAACTCTGGCAGGCTCTCTCTGCCGGAGAGCCGTGCCGTAGATGTGAAAGAGGCCTAACAGTGGCAGTGCTGTGACAACATCTCAGTCTTCTAAAATCTTATATATGATATACAGTAGCATGCTAGTATACCCAATCTTATGCATGGTAAAGGAGAGCTGCATACATAGAATTTCTATAGTATATTCCTATTATCAGAATATTTCTCTTTAGAAGTAGGACTATTCCGATACAGCAGATGCAATGCATGTGTCAATTCCAATTTCCTGCTTTTTCTGAAAAATTAGATTGCAGTCTGTATTATGAAGGAAAGGTCATGAGATGAAAGTTTTGTCTGTTTTTAGATTAATCATTATGATAAATACAGTGCCTTAAAAAGCATTCATACTTTGTATTCAGCCCCTCAGTCAATACTTTGTAGGGCCACATTTCGCTGCAATTGCAGCTATAAGTCTTTTGGGGTATGTCTCTACCAGTTTTGCACATCTAGAGGCTGACATTTTTCCCATTCTTCTTTGTAAAATAGCTCAAGCTCACTCAGATTGGATGGAGAGCGTCTGTAAACAACAATTTTCAAGTCTCACCACAAATTCTCAGTGGGATTTAAGTCTGGACTGTGACTGGACCATTCTAACGCATGAATATGTTTGATCAAAACCATTCCATTGTAGCTCTGGCTGGATGTTTAGGGTTGTTGTCCTGCTGGAAGGTGAACCTCCGCCCCAGTCTCAAGTCTTTTGCAGCCTCTACCACGTTTTCCTCTAGGATTTCCCTGTATTTAGCTCCATCCATCTTCCTATTAACTCTGACCAGCTTCCCTGTCCCTGCTCAAGAAAAGCATCCCCACAGCATGATGCTGCCACCACCATGTTTCACGGTGGGGATGGTTTATTCAGGGTGATTTGTAGTGTTAGTTTTCTTCCACACATAGCGTTTTGCATTTAGGTCAAACAGTTCAACTTTGGTTTCTTCTGACCAGAGCAACGTCTTCCACATGTTTGCTGTGTCACCCACATGACTTGTGGTAAACGGGACTTCTTATGACTTTCTTTCAAAAATGGCTTTCTTCTTGCCACTCTTCCATAAAGGCCAGATTTGTAGAGTACATGACTAATACTTGTTCTGTGGACAAATTCTGCCACCTGAGCTGCAGATCACAGAAGCTCTTCCTGAGTGACCATGGACCTCTAGGCTGCTTCTCTAATTAGTGCTCTCCTTGCCTGGGCTGTCAGCTTAGGTGGAGGGTCATGTCTTGCTAGATTTGCAGTTGTACCATACTCCTTCCATTTTCAGATGATGGATTGAACAGTGCTCCGTGAGATATTTAGAAGTTGGTAATATTTTTTTCATAACCTAACCCTGCTTTACACTTCTCCACAACTTTATCTCTGACCTGTCTGACGTGTTCTTTGATACAGCTGTAGTTATACTGAGAATAAATTACATATACAGTACAGACCAAAAGTTTGGACACACCTTCTCATTCAAAGAGTTTTCTGTATTTTCAGAACTATGAAAATTGTAGATTCACACTGAAGGCATCAAAACTATGAATTAACACATGTGGAATTATATACTTAACAAAAAAGTGTGAAACAACTGAAAATATGTCTTATATTCTAGGTTCTTCAAAGTAAACACCTTTTGCTTTGATTACTGCTTTGCACACTCTTGGCATTCCCTTGATGAGCTTCAAGAGGTAGTCACCTGAATTGGTTTTCACTTCACAGGTGTGCCCTGTCAGGTTTTCTTGCCTTATAAATGGGGTTGGGACCATGAGTTGTGTTGGGCAGAAGTCAGGTGGATACACAGCTGATAGTTTTACTGAATAGACTGTTAGAATTTGTATTATGGCAAGAAAAAAGCAGCTAAGTAAAGAAAAACGAGTGGCCATCATTACTTTAAGAAATGAAGGTCAGTCAGTCCAAAAAATTGGGAAAACTTTGAAAGTGTCCCCAAGTGCAGTCGCAAAAACCTTTAAGCGCTACAAAGAAACTGGCTCACATGAGGACCGCCCCAGGAAAAGAAGACCAAGAGTCACCTCTACTGCAGAGGATAAGTTCATCCGAGTCACCACCCTCAGAAATCGCAGGTTAACAGCAGCTCAGATTAGAGACCAGGTCAATGCCACACAGAGTTCTAGCAGCAGACACATCTCTACAACAACTGTTAAGAGGAGACTGTGTGCAGCAGGCCTTCATGGTAAAATAGCTGCTAGGAAACCACTGCTAAGGTCAGGCAACAAGCAGAAGAGACTTGTTTGGGCTAAGGAACACAAGGAATGGACATTAGACCAATGGAAATCTGTGCTTTGGTCTGATGAGTCCAAATTTGAGATCTTTGGTTCCAACCACCGTGTCTTTGTGCGACGCAGAAAAGGTGAACGGATGGACTCTACATGCCTGGTTCCCACCGTGAAGCATGGAGGAGGAGGTGTGATGGTGTGGGGTGCTTTGCTGGTGACACTGTTGGGGATTTATTCAAAATTGAAGGCATACTGAACCAGCATGGCTACCACAGCATCTTGCTATTCCATCCGGTTTGCGTTTAGTTGGACCATCATTTATTTATCAACAGGACAATGACCCCAAACACACCACCAGGCTGTGTAAGGGCTATTTGACCAAGAAGGAGAGTGATGGGGTGCTACACCAGATGACCTGGCCTCCACAGTCACCAGACCTGAACCCAATCGAGATGGTTTGGGGTGAGCTGGACCGCAGAGTGAAGGCAAAAGGGCCAACAAGTGCTAAGCATCTCTGGGAACTCCGTCAAGACTGTTGGAATACCATTTCAGGTGACTACCTCTTGAAGCTCATCAAGAGAATGCCAAGAGTGTGCAAAGCAGTAATCAAAGCAAAAGGTGGCTACTTTGAAGAACCTAGAATATAAGACATATTTTCAGTTGTTTCACACTTTTTTGTTAAGTATATAATTCCACATGTTTTAATTCATAGTTTTGATCCCTAGGTGTGTCCAAACTTTTGGTCTCTACTGTAGATGGACTCCATTCAGGGGATGGCTGGCAAATTGTGGCCTGGGGGCAAGCACACAGCACTGGCCCATGTGTAGTGGCCCACCCTTAACCTGTTTAACTCCACCTACCATAAAGGCGGTAGAGGTAAAAGGGCTTTAAATCGTTAAAAGGCGGCAGCTAGTTGTGTTTTCATGTTGGATCCCAGATACATGACATGGCTGAGTCCATAGCAACAGCATGGTCATTAGAGGGACCAGATTTACCAACTCCTGAGCTGTAAAGACTCCATTAACTATAATGGGGTCTGCTCAGGATGCTGCTCCTTTACCGGACAAAAAGGTCTTGCATGCAGAACTTTTCTGTACAGTCTTTTTGACAGAATCTGTGACAGTGACACAAGCGAAAATGTGGATGGATAGTATTAGACGTATAGCATCAGATGTATGTTTAACACACAAATACAGAGAACAACCAAGATCACTATATACACACAGCACCAGAACCAAACCGATAGGTCAAATACAGCACCAGAAGCAAGTTCACTGCATGAATACAGCACCAGAACCAGGCCTATATGTCAAATACAGCAACAAAATCAGCAAGAAATATAGCACCATAACAAAACCCATAAGTCAAATACAGAACCAGAACCAAGTTCACTACATAAATACAGCACCGGAACCAAGCTCACTACATAAATACAGCACCAGAACCAAGTTCTCTACATAAATACAGCACCAGAACCAAGTTCTCTACATAAATACAGCACCAGAACCAAGCTCACTACATAAATACAGCACCAAAACCAAGTTCACTACACAAATACAGCACCAGAACCAAGCTCACTACATAAATACAGCACCAGATCCAAGTTCGCTACATAAATACAGCACCAGAACCAAGCTCACTACATAAATACAGCACCAGAACCAAGCTCACTACATAAATACAGCACCAGAACCAAGCTCACTACATAAATACAGCACCAGAACCAAGCTCACTACATAAATACATCAGCAGAACCAAGCTCACTACATAAATACATCACCAGAACCAAGTTCTCTTCATAAATACATCACCAGAACCAAGTTATCTACATAAATACAGCACCAGATTTTAATAGTTCAGTACAGATACCATCTGAGTAGTCAGGTCAGCCCTCGTCATATGACCTTGTACGGTGTGAAACTACACCTTCCTAATATGGTCTGAACAAGTGTAAAGGGATGCTGGGAGTTGTTGTTGCGCACAACAGCCTGCTACCACCCATCATCAGCTGTAGATCATCCAGGTGACTACAGCACTCATCATACACAGTCAGTAGCAGAATAATCCTGTCCACAATTCAGCTCTGCAGATTTTGCCGAGAAGATCTCTTCAGCTTCACGCTTTACCAACACATTGGCACCCTGCATACTGACACAAACTCATCTTAGTGCCACATGCTGTGCCCTGAATATAACAGCAGCATTAGTGCTACACACAGGGTCCCCAATAGTAGTGCCACATACTCTGTGCCCTCTGTATATAGTGCCACATACTCTGAGCCCTATGTACATAGTGCCACATACACTGTGCCCTCTGTATACAGTGCCATATGCCCTCTGTGTATAGTGCCACATGCTTGGTGCCCCTTATAAAAAGTGCCTCTTATATGTGCCCCCTTTATGATTGTGCCTCTTATATGTGCCCATTTGTGTATAGTGCCCCTTCAGTGTGCCCCCTTTATGTATAGTGCCTCTTCTGAGTGCTCCCTGAAAACAGCGTACACACACTGTATTATAATACTCGGTAAAAGCTCGATTGCAGTGGGTGAGACGTCTACAAGTTGCTGACGGTCACATGACAAGCTAGATGCAATGGGTATATATAGTATATACAGAAGTGTATATACTATATATCTGTACACACTGCATCGATTATACCTCGTACCTCACATATCAGTGCACTGCTGTATATACCATATATCTGTACACACTGCATCTATTATACCTCATACCTCCATATCAGTACACTGCTGTATATACAGATATATAGTATATTCAGCAGTGTACTGATATGTGAGGTACGAGGTATAATCAATGCAGTGTGTACAGATATATAGTATATACAGCAGTGCACTGATATGTGAGGTACGAGGTATAATCAATGCAGTGTGTACAGATATATAGTATATACAGCAGTGTACTGACATGGGTGTGATGTATAAATTACACCTCGTATCTCACATACCAGTATACTGCTTTGTATACTATATACCTGTACACACTGCATGTGTTATACCTCGTACCTCACATATTAGTACACTGCTGTATATACTATATATCTGTACACACTGCATCTATAATACCTCATACCTCACATATCAGTACACTGCTGTATATACTATATATCTGTACACACTGCATCTATAATAGTTCATATATCAGTACACTGCTGTATATGTACACACTGCATCTATTATACCTCATATCTCACATATTAGTACATTACTGTATATACTATGTATATGTACACACTGCATCTATTATACCTCATACCTCAAATATCAGTACACTGCTGTATATATTATATATGTTTAACCACTGCATCTATTATACCTCATACCTCACATATCAGTACACTGCTGTATATACTATATATCTGTACACACTGCATCTATTATACCTTATATCTCTCATATTAGTACACTACTGTATATACTATATATCTGTACACACTGCATCTATAATAGTTAATATATCAGCACACTGCTGTATATACTATATATCTGTACACACTGCATCTATTATACCTCATATCTCACATATTAGTACACTACTGTATATACTATATATCTGTACACACTGCATCTATTATACCTCATACCTCACATATCAGTACACTGCTGTATATACTATATATCTGTACACATGGCACGTATCAGTATCCTGTGTGTATACTATGTGTCAGGTGTGAGGTATAAAAGATGCAGTGTGTACAGATATATGTGGACAGTCATATATTATGGTCACTGTGTGAGGCACGTGAAGTATTGGGGGTTGTAGTTAAGGTTCCGGTCAGTTTTAGGGATAGGATTAGCATTAGTGTTAGTATATTAGAGCCAGTATTAGAGTTAAGGGCCAGTACTGGTGTTAGGGGCCAGTATTAGGGTTAGGGGCCAGTATTAAAGTAAGGCCCCATTCACACGACCGTATGTATTCCGTGTCCGTATAAAAACGGAACGGAAGACATACGGAATGTCTTCCGTAGTGTTCCGCATTTTTGCAGACCCATTGACTTTTAATGGGGCTATGGACGTGTTTTGCGGCCAAGTATAGGACATGTTTCCTTTTTTTTGTTATATATGGCTGCGGCTCCTATGGAAAAATGAATGGGTCCGTATGGTTCCGCAACTTATCCGCAAAAATGCGGATAAGATTCGGAAATGAACATACAGTCGTGTGAATGGGGCCTTAGGGTCCATTCACACGAACGTATATTTGCGGACCCGCAAATATACAGGGGCCACCCGGCGTGTGTTCCGCAGCGCTCGGCGGCCCCATTGAAAATGCCTATACTTGTCCGTGCGTACGGACAAGTATAGGACATGCTTCAAATGAGCCGCTCCCAGCCCCATAGAGGTGAATGATGCCGCATCTATTCCGCAATTTTGCGGATCGATGCGGCCCCATTCAATACGGTCGTGTGAATGGGGCCTTAGAGGTCAATATTGGGGTTAGGGGCCAGTATTAGGGTTAGGGGTCAGTATTAGGTTTAGGCGTAGTATTAGTATAAATCTACATTCAGACGACCAAAAGTGTTTTGCAGTCCCCAAATTGTGGATCCGCAAAACACATTTTGCAGAACGCACAGTGCCAGCCTTATATAGAAATGCCTATTCTTGTGGACAAGAATAGGACATATGCTCTATATTTTTTGTGGGGCCACAGAACGAAACTACAGATATAGACAGTGCATGGTGTGCTGTCTGCATCTTTTGCGGCCCCATTGAAATGAATGGGTCCGCACCCGTTCCGCAAAATTGTGGAACGGATGCAGACCAAGAAATATGGTCGTCTTAGGGCCAGTATTGGAGTTAGAGGCAACATTAGGGTACATTCACATGATCATATTTCCATTCACTTCAATAGGGCCGCAAATCCGTAGTTCTGTTCCACGGCCCTGCAAAAAAGATAGAGTATGTCCTATTCTTGACCGCAATCGCAGACGAGAACAGGCATAGGGTTAGTGGTCAGTAGTAGGGTTAGGGGTCAGTATGGCATAGTATTAGAGTTAGAGAAAGTATTAGGGGTCAGTACAGTATATTAGGGTTAGCGGTCAATATTAGGGTTAGAGACAGTATTAGAGGCCAGTACTAGGGTAGGAGTCAGTACTAGGGTTAGGGATGGGACAGGGCCAGTATTAGGGGTGAATACTAGGGGGTCAGGGGCCAGTACTAGGGTTAGGGGTCAGGCAGGGCCAGTATTAGGGTCAGGGACCTGTATTAGGGTTGGGGTCAATGCAGGGTCAGTATTGAAGGTCAGAGGCCAGGGTTAGGGGTAAGGCAGGGCTAGTATTGGGGGTCAGTACTAGGGGGGCAAGGGCCAGTATTAGGGTAAGGCAGGGCCAGTAATGGGAATCAGAAATAGGGAGGCGGAGGCCAGTATTAGGTTTAGGGCTGCATGTAGAGTGTATAGGGGGAGGGCAGTTTATACTTACTTGTCAAGGCGCGGTCCCACGATGTGACGTAGGTGGCGCGATGGCGTCATTGCGCCGCCTACGTCACATCAGTGCGTGGGCCATCGGGAATAGCGGAGCAGGGAAGGCGCTGGCTGCTGCAGGCACAATTGTATCTGCATCTAGTGAATGCAGATACAATTGAGTTCAGTAGCCACAGCGGCCCTGACATCCAACGGTCCAGCCTGCCCCTGACTCCAAACTGGATGCTTGGCTGCATAGCTAGAGGTATAACAAGCAGAAAGAGGAAGACTGTGATCCCTCTGTATACAGCTCTAGTGAGACCACATCTGGAATACTGTGTTCAATTCTGAAGACCTCACCTGCAAAAGGATATTGCTAAAATAGAATGGGTCCAAACAAGAGCTACAAAAATGGTGGAAGGTCTAAAGCATAGAACTTATCAATTAAGACTCAGTTCTTAATATGTATAGTCTGGAGGAAAGAAGAGAAAGGGGGGACATGATTGAAACCTTTAAATATGTTAAAGGACTGAATAAAGTTCAGGAGGGAAGGGTTATTAATAAGAAACTGAATACAAGAACAAGGGGGCAAAATCTGAGGTTGGTTGGGGGAAAAAAATCAAGAACATCATTATAAAATATTATTTCACTGAAAGAGTAGTAGAAGCTTGGAACAAACTTCCAGCAGAGGTGGTTGATAAATCCACAGTAACTGAATTTAAACATGCCTGGGATAAACATGTATCTATCCTAAGATGACAATAAAGGAATAATAAAAGGGCAGACTGGATGGACCAGGTGGTCTTTTTCTGCCGTCAATCTTCTATGTTTCTAGGTTTCATTTACTAATCAGATGACTTCTGAAGGCGATTGATCACACAGGATTTTATTTTAGGAGTATCTGAGTACAAGGGACTGAATACAAATGGTCGCCACACTTTCTAGATTTTTATTTATTAAAAAATTTGAAAACCATGTATCATTTTCTTTTCACTTTACACATACCTGCTTTCTGTTGGTCTTTGTGTTTGGTCTTTGTGTTGGTCTTTGTGTTGATCACATAAAATCCGAATAAAATACACTTAAAGGGTTTCTGTCCCCAGAAATACGGAAGTTAAACTGGCTGACACTAGTGATGTGCTGATGTCAGCTGCACCTAACTAGCCTATTCTTAGTTTTATACATGCCCCCATTACTCAATAAATGTAACTTTTATATGTTAATAAGCCTCTAGGAGCAAGGAGGGCATTGCCCCTGCTCCTAGAGGCTCTGTTCTCCCACCTCTGTCACCTCCCTTGATTGACAGGACCAGGCAGAATTCGCATCCTGCTGCCGGGCCTGAGTACATGGTAAATCTTGCGCCTGCGAGATTTACCATGCACTGAGGGCCGACAGGAGGATGCGGATGCTGCCTGGCCCTGTCAATCAAGACTTGGAAGGAGGTGACAGAGGTGGGAGAACAGAGCCTCTAGGAGCAGGGGCAATGCCCTCCCTGCTCCTAGAGGCTAATTAACATATTATAAAAGTTACATTTATTGAGTAATGGGGGCATGTATAAAACTAAGAATAGGCTAGTTAGGTGCAGCTGACATCAGCACATCACTAGTGTCAGCCAGTTTA
Organism: Rhinella marina; assembly: GCA_900303285.1. Taxonomy (NCBI): domain Eukaryota; kingdom Metazoa; phylum Chordata; class Amphibia; order Anura; family Bufonidae; genus Rhinella; species Rhinella marina. The sequence continues at coordinate 57,582 of ONZH01025023.1, forward strand.
ACTTCCGTATTTCTGGTGACAGAAACCCTTTAAGTTTGTGGGTGTAACATGAGAAAATGTGGAAAAATTCAAGGGGCATGAATACTTTTTCAAGGCACTGTATATTCTCCTCTGACTATTATTTTCCTTCTAGTAACTTATACTGCAACTGTCTAAAATCTTATCTATGGGGGCACTCCAAAATTCTGGCTTCAAAAAGTAATTTGCATCTCTTTGGGCTCACTTACATTGACCTTTTGCATTGCACTAATTTTTTACGGTGCGGATGCACGGACAGAAACACCATGGAAGCACTCCGTGGTGCTTCAGTGGAGTTCCGATCCGTGCCTCCGCTCCGCACCGCACCTCCGGGATTGCGTACCCATTCAAGTGAATGGGTCCGCGATCCGCATGTGGCGGCCCCACAGCCAGCACATGTTCGTATGCGTGAGCCCTTAGTAAAAAACCTCGCTGGAGAAGGAGCTGATCAATTTATTAAAAGATGCATATTTTGCTGCCCGTTCTCCAGAACTGATTCTCTACTTCAGCCAGGAGCTAGAGTAGATGTCTTGTGTAATGTACACCAGACATGTACTCTAATAATATTTCAAATCAGTTTTTCTTGAGTCTGCTTTGGCATTCAATATGCCAAATTTAAATGTCACATGTCTGTCAAACTTGACACATCTTTAATTCTAAACTTTTATCTAGAAATGCTACTCTAACTGAGTGACTGAGTTTTTTGCAACTTTTTAAAAAGTTTGCAGTGATAAATCCTGAGTGAAACTAATTAACATAGATAACCACATCCACTTTTCCAACACTTTAAAAACTGGTGTGAATTGCGTAAAAATGCAAAAAGTTGCAAATTGATGTACAGGTAAGCCCAAAATATTTCAAGTCCTATATTGTGACTTTGTAAAGCCAGAATTCTGAAGTGCAGGTCTTGATAAATTCCTCTCCTGATTAACCTCAAAATGGAAGTTTCTGAAAATGGAAAACATGGACCTTAAAAAAGTAAAAGATAGCATTTCTCTAAATGACCCCAAGGTAATATACCATAAACTAATACTGGTGACAGATACTGTTTGAAAAATGTCTGCCCAGGTAAAGTAAGGATAACCTATCAAAGCAGTAGTGGATTTATGCATTAAATATTTATGTAGATTACATCTCACATATGTTAACTGTGCAGCAAATTATACCCCCGCAAACTGAAAAAACACGTATGTCTGCCAAAATGAGAAGTCAGGCATGGGTGTTACCTCTGACTGAACATAGAGCAATTTCGTTTGAATTTCAAGTTCTTGGCCGTTCTTACAATGCAGAGGGAGAGGCTAAGGTGCCGAGATAAGAAATCTTTAAAAACAGGGGAGGGAGGATGTGCTTTAGCCTTAGGCCATCCATATCAAGATGGAGAGATGGAAGGAAGCAGGATAAGTCTCATTACCAAATAATATCAATTGAGCTCTCAGTGGAAGGAAAGAAGGGATAAGTAGTGCTAATTTGAGTAGTAGTAGAGCTAAAGAAATATATGTTTGCATTGTGTGGAACTGGCTGTAAAAAAGGATCATGGAATTTAGAATTCTTAAGGCGGCCACATTAGATAGAATTTGGTTGATGGTTGATCACCAGTTGAACAATCGATTGTCTGATGACTGATCATTTTGCAGACACAACCAACAACATTTTAGTCCATATTGGTCATTACAGTTGATCAAACTGGGCATACATGTTCAATAACACTGGGTGAAGGAAGTGTAATATCTCTGGGAATGTTGTTTCAAATCAAAATCTTTCATCCACCAAGGATATTTAATTTAAAAGACATCCAACTTCTTTTCAGATGATGACAGGTTGGTTGGCTAAAATGATTGCTTGTTTTGGTTGAAGTTGTTTGGTTTGGTCAACTTTGGACTAATTTGTATGGGCCTTGTCTTACCCTATTTGGTTGTGAAGATGAGATAGAATTTTTACTCTGAAACACAATCCTTTGCCCATGTTGTGGGTTCTGGTATTGTATGACCAGCATTAGAACTTTTTACCTAGCCACACTTCAAGAGATGAACGTAACATATTGACTGAGGAGGTGCAGGGGCTGGTAGCCCTCACCTTGGTCCTTCTGTGTGAGGAGCACAAGAAAACCCAGAATATAAGAGAACAACAGTACTGCAAATAATGCGGACTTGTTGGTGAGCACAGAACACACTTTGTATTGGACTCCATTAGTTTCCACTGCAATTTTTGGCACATGTTCACCCTCCAGTGAAGCGTAATATGTGCATTGTGTTATACTATTGTATTTTGGGCTACTTGATATACAGTATGCTTCCTGGGTATTTTGTTGGCTGTAGGGGTGAAATTTTTAAATTTGTGATGGACAATATGAAAATTCTAATAAAAGTAATAAAAACACCACAAAATTAATAACTATAATTCTATTCTGGATGAACAATAATATATCCTACAAAATATTTGCTTTTATTTTAAGTTTAGATCACCAGAGTGGAATTCTACCTGTAAAAATAATAATATTCAGCTGTAGCCAGGGGTGCACCTAGCCTTTCTGCTGCCTGAGGCGAAAACTGAAACGGCGCCCCCCCCAACGTCAATTTCTTAACCTAACCCCTTAGTCACAATGAAAGCGCTCATTGCCCTTGACCCTTCCTCTGCCCCCCTCTTGCCCCTACCTGGTGCTGCCTGTGCGATCGCCTCACCTGGCCTCATTAGTGGTGCACCCCTGCTATTGCTGAACCTTTAATTTTTATATTCTAAATTATTACTGTTTACTAATGCTACACTTCACATTTGTGTTATTCATTTTTTGTTAGAAGTTCTAGTATCTTCAGCAGAATTTTGACAGGCACAATAATAGGTCCATTTAAAAAGGGGTCCACCATAGTTGTCATGGCTCTGTTATGACCAGAAGCCATTGAGTCTCAACATAGCATTAACCTGCCATAACAACACTACAATGTAAATCTGGTTACAATAAATGATGAAGACCGTTAAGGGATGGCTCACTGTTATTGCCCTAATTTAATAAAAAAAGGCACATTTCATCTAGTTTGTAACATCTTATAGCTTCTTTAAGCGTCTAATATTGAATTAGATCTATAATTCGTACTTTGTACAATAGGAACTGTGGTGATATGTACAGTATAAGTGCTGGAAGGTGTGCGTATCTCACCAGTTGTTCATGTTCGCTGAGTGAGACAACTGAAATCCAGAAATGGTGCTGCTTTAGTAAGGCATAGCTTGCTGGAGATTTTTGTTGAAGTAACATTGGCTGGATTTCTTGGACTTGGAGACAGGTTGGTAGTGGGAGTCTTCCAGTCCACACCCTTCCACTACAGGTATTGTGTTTAGCTGAGGAGGTTGCAGGTGAGGCCTGCTATTGTAATCATGGAGGGATAAAACGTCCCTCTGTGTATGAGAGTTGGGGACAGAGAGGGCCCCAGGGAACAGACCTGGAGAGGGCTCATGTGGTCCCAGCCAGAGAGGGCTGGGGGCCACAAGGCTGAGGAAGCCTGTGAAAGAGAAAGGCTGAGGGAGCCTGAGAGGTCAAAGCCTGCAGAGGCTCTGTGTGGTCTCAGCCAGGAGGCCTGAGGGGCCACAAGGCTTTGTATAGCCTGAAGTTTGGGGGGCCCAGCGATGCCTATGGATAGAGGGTTGCACGGCCAGAGTCAAGAGGACTACTGAACCATCTCCCACCAAAGGTGCTGGTGAGGTCACAGCCAGGAGGCTGTTGGACTGTACGGCTGATCTAATGCTGTGTGTGAACAGTGCTCTATAGGTGAGATAGAGACTACACATGTAGTGTTGGTGCTATGGAGCAAAATAAAGCACCATTTGAACGTTAATACATCCTGTGTTTAGGAAGATTTGTGATTGCGACCCCCCGAGAGAGAGCGATCCCTTACATAACATAATTGTAAACGTTCCCATGTCCATCAGGGGTTCTTTATTTGGTGTCTCATGACCAACATCAATGGTACACTGAATGACTACAGTACACCTCTTATATTGAACAAAGATCTAAGCATAATAAATACACAAGGAAAATTGCCTCTAATTACCATGTATAAAACATAGCAATCATCATGCACAGAGTACAGCTTTCATTAAAGGTGCTGTCCCACAAAAGGTATTACTGTGCAATAAAAACAGCATTTCAAATAAGTATTAGTGCTCATGCACACGGCCGTTGCTTGGTTGTGCCTGTATTGCGGACCGCAAACAGAGGGTGTACAATATACGGGCACCGACCGTGTGCACCCCGCATCACGGATGTGGACCCCACTAGGCTCCACATTCTGGAAGGTCTGGTTCGGAACAGAGTGCTTCCATGGGGTTTCTGTCTGTGCCTTCCCCCTGCAAAATAATTGAACATGTTCTATTTTTTTTTCAGTGCGGATGGATCCTGGACCCATTCAAGCAGAATCTGCACATTGCCTGTGCATTGAGGACCACAAATGTGTGCATGAGCCCTTATAGTAAAATACGTTCTATAAAAATAGTCTTCAGTTTTTTATGTACATTATATTTTTCTCTCTGGTAGCGCCCCGTACTGTTTATCCTTCTGGTCCACCTTTTGACCTGCAGTCAGTGGTGGACGAACATGCTTAGTAGCTTCCCTGCTTCCTACCCTCCAGTGCTGGCATTGTGGCCTCATAGTGAAAGAGGTGACATGGTCCATACTCCTTTCATTCATTTGTCCTTATTTTTAAATGTAAAGAACTATCTAAATATAGCTCTCTGTAGAGTAGAATTTTGGAGCATTGCACACCAGATATACATGTGAGGGACTATTTTGTATGCAGGAGAAGAAGGGGTTAACATGAGCTAATTGCTGTGCACTCTGGGAGATGCAGGTTCTTGATGAACTGCTTCCCTCCAACAAAAAAGGAAAGTGCCCCAGGTAAGTGAATGCATGAATTCAGGAAATAGTTTAAAATTCACATGTATATGTGTACAGTCTTTTCATATGATGCTATCATTCAACATTTAAAACATGTCACTGTCCAATGTGTTGTTCTGACAATGTGCGCGGTTTAGTATATACCACCACACTGTCCAGTATACTATAGAATCCAGTACATGCAGTAATGTAGACTTTTCTTCTCCTTGAACCACTTTATACTATCTTATGAGCCATGTCCTTGTCTTCCTCAATAGCCCTTGCTATGAAGGCTCTTAGGCCTTTTCCGCTGGCCCCTACTCTCTGAGATTAAAACAATAGGACAGACAATGTAAAAAACCAAGGCTGATGAAACCACTCTAGTTTAAAACCCAACGGTCATCTGAGTATTAGAATGTAAATATCAAATTATTCTGTCTTCCCCCTATATAGAGCCAAAAATGTTGACATTTGTAAACCACATTCATACAGCGTATTTAACCTTGGCAGACTCCTCTGTCTGTATAGCCCCATTGAAATCAATGGGGCAGTGTGTTATCCACTAAAAATGCAGAACAGATAGCACACTGAACAAAAATACGGTCGTATGCATGAGGCCTAAAGGAGTGCTTTTTACTCTAAAAAGGTACATACTAGACAACTAGAAACTGGTCTTATATAGATTTGCCTAATAAAGATCCTGTCTGGTCAGTTTTGGGAGTGTTACTTAGTTTAATTGCCTATAAATATCCCTCAATTTGAGCCTGAAATGTTGTAATGCATGTATTTATACAATTTTACCATACAATCACCAAATGTAAACCTTAACTTTAAAGCCCCTTGAAATGTTTGACTAGCAGCTTAGAAGAATACTCACCTTACTCATCACATGCTTCTTCTGTGCCATTGCTTCCTTAGTCCCCCTCTGGTCCCTGTGTTCCCTGTGATCTTTCAACATTGTGACTGCTGCAGCCAATCACTGAATTCAGTGGATGCCAATGAGATGACTGCTGCAGTCAATAATTAGCAGTCACATGTCTGTATTGAAGCATCTTTGCTGGAGACTAGAATACATTGACCAACAGGAGACCTGCGAAGCAGCGGTGGGGGATCGGTAATATATTATTCAGTTTATTTTTTACCATTCTAATTTTTTGGTAAAAAACAAACAAACAAGGGGCTGACCATCGTGCACAAACCTATATTGTATTTAAATAATAATTATAGCAACAATAAACTGATGCCTCTAGGCCTATTTAGACTGGGGCTGAAGATCATGATGTCACTGTGTGACATCACATGTAATGTTTGTCTATGGAGTCGCTTATGTGACATGGGACATGCTGCATCTGCGAATCAACCATAGCAAAAAATCCAACACTGTTAGATCTTTGGTCACATGTGACTTTGCTATCACAACGCACAAGCTGAATATGACAGCAACCTTTCTGTCATTGTGGCTCTAAAATAGTCACAGGATGGTAGGTTGCAGACAAGTCATATAAATGATGACGTTGTGTGACTTTTCTGAGACTTGCTGCCATACGATACAGGCCGCCATGTATCCCCAGCCTTCATTTTCGATACTAAAAAGTTTGTGCTGTAGATGACTGCGTATCCTGTTTTTAGAGTCACATTCTTCTTTACAAACACACATTTTCTATACACAAAAGACAGCCGAGGATCACGTCAGGTCTGAAGTGTATCAATAGATAAGAAGCATTCCCTTTCATTATGTTTTCTCTCTTTTTAGAATCCTAAGCAAATATTGAAGACACATGTGCTGTACATAGTCTTCTACAAGCCATAGCCATTCTAGTCATCTTGCTGCAAGTTCAAACCAGGACTTTCCCACACTATCTTGGTGGCCAGTGACACAAGAGAGCGGAAAGTAGCTTTGAACATGAATGAAAATCTTTCTCCACCCCACCAAAAGCTGATTTCATGAAATCCTTTTTGCAGCTGCATAAACTGCAGTGACATCTAGTAACCCCAGCTGTAGGCTGCCCAGAGAGATATGGAGAAGCTGTAAAATATCCTCCACTTCATCTCTAGTACTGGTTTCTTCCCTGCAGTGTCCCTAATGCAACCGTCAAGTGAACCTTCTCAGTAATAATGAGCTCTGCTGCAGTGAGCGAAAGCGACTGCATACTCCTTCCAGCTACTCCTGCTCTGAATGAAGGGGTTATCCTAGTGTTTAATACCGATGGCCTATCCTCAGGATATCAGATCCGATTCTATCCATCCCCACTGATCAGCTGTTTGAAGAGACCAAAAGACGTGGTGCATGCTGCGTCCTCTTCCTAGGTCAGTGACATCACGTTCATCAGTCTCTTGGCCTAGACACAGCTTTGTCCCATTCAAGGGAATGGGGCGGAGATGCAATACCAAGCACAGCCACTATCCAGTGGATGGTGCTGTGCTTGGTAAGCTGTGAAGAGGGTGTGGCGCTCAGCCGGAGCGCTGTGGCCTCTTCAAACAGCTGATTGGCCGCGGTGCAATGAGTTGTTCCACCACTGATCAGATACCTTTCCTCTCCTGAGGATGTCATTAGTATTAAACACTGCAAATCTTCAAGCAGCCTTCCTCCGGCACCAGCGTAATCCCGCGCAGGCGCAGTACCTCAAGCAGTCTGCGCCCGTGCGGTCTACTGGCATCGGCATCAAGGAGATCAGTGCGCATTCGCCTGCGCGGGATTACGCTGGTGCCGGAGGAAGGCTGCTTGAAGATTTGCAGTGAATAATAATGAGGTGGGCGGTGCTGGGCTCCAACAGTTGCGGCGTGGCCAGGCTCCAACGGCGCTGGGCACATCCCCTTGGGCTCCTTATGTAAGTAATTTGCATATCACAAAAAACTATTTTTTTTACATAAAATACATCTCTGGGATCAATAAGAATAACTTTTTTACAGTCACCGCAATGAGCACAATCCGGTAGTGTGAATAACTTTATAGGCCAAATCCTGGTGACAGAATCCCTTTAATTAACCAGTTCAAGACTGGGCAATTTACCCCCCTTTCTGACAGGATCATTTTCCATTTTTTTTTATCACCTGTCTTTGAAAGCCATAACTTTTTTTTTACATGAATTTTGTGCCTTTTTAGGCGATACACTGGGCTTTATTTTTTATGGCATTTAGGATTTTTATAGCATTTAGGATTTTTTATGGCATTTAGTATTTTTTTCTTTTTCTTTTTTATAACCAGGAAAATGAAAAAAAGAAATAGCTCATTGTGCAACTAAAATATATATTTTTGTATTATGCCCCTTTCCATAAAGGTTGTTTTGATGTATGGGAAGCATGGGTTAAAGTGGTTGGGGGCTAGGCTACAAGCTGCTGTGGTGGAAGCATATTATTTCTTAATTTTTTAATTTAGCTTTTATTTTGCCATTTTTTTTGTAGTTTGGGCCCCTCCATAAGGTCATACAAGATGTTTGACCTTACATTAGATTTTTTTTATATTGCTGACATAGTAACCTCAGTTACAGGGAGAATACAGTCCCCAGAGATGTTGTAAATGCTTGTACAACCTCACTGCAGACCCAGCAGCTCCCACAGATTTCCGATCCCCAGTGATCACATAATTGCTGGGGCTGGAGCAGGAAGGGTCATTGCTGCATCCTGATCTCTTTACACAGCATTCATTTAGCACCGTGTACAGATCTATGGGGAAGGCAGGAACGGTAAAAAAATTATCCATGCCTTCTCTATGGGGAGCCCTGCTGTCACTGACAGTGAGCTCCCTGCTCCTGCAGCTGCACAATGTATGAGAATGAGCAATGGTGACTGCTCTCACTTGTAATCATACAAATTCATTATTTCTGGGCAGCAGATTGCCGTTTATACAGCACGAAATGATGATTGAGGTATCCACACGATAGATCATTTAATCCGTGCAAATGTTCGTTCCAGAAAATCATCCAGAAAATCAGTTTGTGTAAGTCCACCATTAGACTCTATGTTCAGCACACATTCTTTATGAGTAAATATAATGTAACTGTATCCCCTCTTTCCTAAACTTACATGTCATATCTTCTAGCATAGTCAGCAATGTTTCTTCTCTATCCACAATAGCCTAACTCTTAACATTTGGCTAAAAGACAGAGACCTAATCATTTTTCGGATGACAGCTCTCATATCATAAGAGTGTATTCATACTAGTACTCTTAGTATATACATCTGGATGTAATACCGCATCTACTTCTTTAGCCCCTTATTGACCAGGCCTTAAAAAGCCTTACTGACCAGTACAATTTTCTAGTTTTTTTTCTCTAGTCATTTTATCAGCCATAACATTTTTATTTTTCTTATTTTTCCACTGACGTGGCTGTTCCAGGGCTTGTTTTATGTGGGAGAAATGCTGTGATGTTTTGGCATTGTCTGGGAGTACATCTAAATTAGGCTCCATTCACACGTCCTGTTTTTCTTTCCTGATTCGATCCTGATTTTTTCAGGACCCATTGAAATGAATGGATCCAGATCAGGATCGAATCAGGAAAGAAAAACAGGACGTGTGAATGGAGCCTTATGATATAATTTGTTTTGTTTTTTTGCTGTGGAAATATAGAAAAAACTATTTTGGGTGTGTTTTTTTAATGTTTTTTTTTACACCGTTCATGCTTGTTCATGTTTCACAATGAAAAAAACTATTAAGATTCTTCGGGTCATTACAGATGTGTAGATACCTGATAGTTGTATTTTTTTTTTTATGCCATGATCAAAGGTTGAACAGCAGGGTCAGAACTTCCCAAGGATGTGCTAAGTATCCATGCTGTTAGTAACAGCCAGTTCTTAGTGCTGGAACACTCTGGCTGCTTTTAAGTCCTCCTTAACTGTAGCGACACCAAAAGACATTGCAGCAGACAGGGGTCCAGCACTGTCCATGGTCAAAAGAGTGTGTGGTCTTCAAGGGTTTAGTGTTAAGATATTGTATAGATTTGTAAGAATAAAGCAGAGTAAACTCTATGTTTGAATTAGGGCTCATGCACACGAACGTATTTTCTTTCCGCATCCGTTACGTTTTTTTTGCTGACCGTATGCGGAACCATTCACTTCAATGGGTCCGCATAAAAAACGGAAGTTACTCCGTGTGCATTCCGTTTCCGTAGGTCCGTATTTACGTTCCGCAAAAAAGTAGAATATGTCCTATTATTGTCCGCATTGCGGACAAGGATAGTACTGTTCTATTAGGGGCCAGCTGTTCCGTTCCGCAAAATACGGAATGCACACGGACATCATCCGTATTTTTTGCGGATCCGTTTTTGTGGACCGCAAAATACATACGGTCATGTGCATGAGGCCTAAATCAAATGAATACAAGTGTGAAATTCATGCCATTTAGTCATATACCCAGTCCAAAAGTAATCTATGTATCTCCACCATATCTATCTCTGCACATAGATGAATGCCTCCTTCAATTAAGCCACAAACATACCTGCATATGTAGACATGGCACTTGACTCTATGACAGTCCCATTTAATTGTAAATAATATGTGTCATTAAATACAAAATAATTACATTTCAAGCAGAGAAATTAAGAATTTGTGAGAGGCTTCTGATTATGTAGAATCCTGTAAGGCTACCAGTATTTTGACAGCCTGTATACCAGCCTGTGTTCTTCTGAAATCATAAGAAGCTAAAATTTCTCCATGTGGTATTTGTATATCACAGAGATTCATGCTATCCCATATATATGATTTGCACCAACTACATATTGAAAAAGCAACCTTTCTAAAAATAAAATAAAAAATAGAGATATTACTGAAAAGGGAGCCCCTTGCCAGACACAATGGATCAGTAACTTAAAAGGGACCTCCAGAGTTCCCTGTTCTGAATTCCTGAAAAAAAATGTTTGTAGCCAGTACTTTTTCTTCTGGATTTCAGCATATTTTTTCCTCTCATTGTATAGCAAGAGAGCATGCATTGAGTGATAGTAGCGTGCAGTCCTGTGTTCTATCTCCCTTCCTACAATCTCCCAAACGAGGCAAGTAATGTCACTGCCCTTGCTGATTAATTTCTGTGCAATCTAACATTCGGAAGCTGGGTTAGTATTGTCAAAGGGGTTGGCTACTTTATCCTAAGTACAAATGTGCTAGAAACAGCACTAATATTAACGCATTAATATACTGCCCCTCAGGACCGTTGTCCTCTAGTGAGCCATGCTTCCACTTTGTGTTTTAGTCAGTTCCCTTGTTTACACTGGGCTCCTTTGCCAACGCTGATAGAGGGGCACATGACCAGACCTGCCCATCAGCAGCTTCTATTAAATAAGACTGCACCCGGCATGGGTAACCATTATTTATTATTATTCAAGTTTCCCACCAAACCTCAGCAAAAATAATTGGAATTAGACTAATAGGTGGGGTGAAACTAAATATGGGGAAGACCATCAGGGAGGAATCTGGTTGGCTCCAAATTTATTTTGAAGTAGGACAACGACTCCAAACAGCCAATGTCATTAAAGAGGCCCTTTCATGCTTTTACACTAGAGTAGCTAAATACCTTTACTTGCAGGGCACCCCAGGGAACTGACTGTGACGTTCTCCGATGTGATTGGATCGCGGCACAGCCAGGGAGAAGGAGACGCCATTGAGAAACCCTGGCGTCTCCTCCTCCCTGTTCCGATGCTCAGTATTAGCATACTGAGCGTGAAAAATACAGGGGGGCAGAGCGGGGCGCAGGAGCGCTATTTTGAAAAACCTGGCCGGGTGGCAGCGGCAGCGGGGGGTGCCCTGCAAGTAAAGGTATTTAGCTACTCTAGTGTAAAAGCATGAAAGGTCCTCTTTAAGAACTATCTTCAGCATAAAGAAGAACAAGAATTCTTGAAAATGATGATATGGCACCCACAAAGCCCTGATATCAGCATCATCGTGTCTGTCTGGGATTACATGAAGAGATAGAAGGATTTGGGCAAGTCTACAGCCACAGAAAATCCTCTAAAAAGTATATATATATATATATATATATATATATATATATATATATATATATAAACCCTCACCTGTCCACAATCCCACCATTCCGACTCCACTGTCCCATTTCCAGACAGTTCTGGTCCCTGCCAGACTAGAAGTGGCTCGGTCCCATGACATGTGACTGCTGAGGTCCCTGATTGGCTGCAGTGGTCATGGGACCAATTCACTTCAGTGATCTAAGGTGACTGGGAATGGGGCAGTGGCATGGGAACAGCAGGACTGTAGACAGGTGTTGTTTTTAATTGGGTACAAGTTCCATGGATTGGTTTGGTCAGATCCTAGGCCAGACAACCCCTTTAGTGAATATGTCCATTCTGTAATTAGGTTTCTCACATTAGATACCTATATATTATAATGATATAATTAGAGATGAGCGAATCATTCAAAATTTTATTCGCCGAACATTCGTCGAACTTTTCATAAGATTCGTATATTCTACGAATCTATTCGACAAATCTGCGTACAAATACGCTAATACAACATACGTTATTATGTGGGGTTTTGCGAACATTCGTGCACTAATAACGAATGTTCAGTTTTAAAAGGTACGCAACTTCTTTGAACACGTACGCATGAGCGTACAAATTGCGTACGAAAATGACGGGCTTTGCTGGATATGAATGGTGGAGCAGGAGGAACGCTCTGAGTCTGACCCCTGGCTACATATGGATACTGTATCAGCAGATGACAGCAGATCATCCGGCTGAGACTGAGATGAGTGTGCCATCCACTCCACTACCTCATCCACTTTCTCCTCCATTACCATTTTGCTCCTTTTTTTAGAACTCAAGGTCTGGCTGGAACTGAACCCCTTTTGCTTATCCATTCCAGACATTTTTTACTTGACTCTATTGCCCTGCAGCTGGTCTTTGTCTTTGTCCCTGTCTCTCTCCCTGTCTCTCTCTCCCTGCCTGATTAATTACTAGCCCTGCACTGGCCCTGCACTTGCCCTGCAGTATCCCTGATGTGTAATATGGATTCCCTGAATAATTACATCCCAATTTCAACAACACAGGTCTCAGTCTTTAGGAACCTCACACACAGTACTTCTGCTAGTCTCAGCAGTCGCAGCAGAAGTGATGCGTCACTGGCTGACCGAGCCTGAGCCAATCAGAGCAAGCCCTGCCCACTAGGTCAGGTGACCGCTTTCTTCTTAGCATACAATTTATCGGACAAGTACGTAGCAAATGCGTAGAAAGCCTTAGGAACATTTTCGAATCTTAACGGAGCGAATCTCCAAATATTCGGGTTCGCTTCGCAGCTGAAAATTTCCAAGATTCGATATGAATCAACGAATCGGCAAATATATTCGCTCATCTCTAAATATAATGCTTATTACAGACTATAAAACATTTGAATTTACACGTCTATTGTATGTAAGTCATGTCAATAAAATACATTAAAACACATCAACATTAAAACTCAATGGTAACTATTGTGTGCCACCTTTCTATTATTTTCCATTGAAGTGTACTGGAATGAAATTTAAAGCTTACCTCTAATTATAAAACAACCTTTCATAAATGAATAGTGCATGTGAATCCTCATCCCTCATCCTCTTTCATAGACTTTTGTGTGTGTAGCTGGAGATGTAGATAAGTGCTATTGGACATAAGACAAGAGGCTAAGTGAAGGTAGAAGGAAGAAAGCAGCCTGAGAAGCCCAGGAGGAAGCATATTTCTTTAATAACACATATTACAAAGTTTCGTATAGTCACCTGTACTATTCATTTATCAAAACTTGTTTATAACAGGAGGTACACTTTAAGGAACATATTCCATCATTTTGTGGTGTCTGGAATAGCACAGCAAATTTCACTGTGGCTATAGATGGGCCATGGATTTGGACAAACACTGCAGTACCTAGGCAAGAACAAGGTCAATCAGGTAATAATCAGCAATAGGAAAGGCAATCAAATGCAAGTCAGAAAGCAATAGGAAGATGCATGGGCGTAGCTATACGAAGTGCAGAGATAGCAGTTGTATCTGGGGCCTGGTGCTGGAGGAGTCTCAGTGAGCAGACTGCTACATGACAAGAATCTAGTATATACACAGGGTAGGTGGGGACCTCTGGATAAGCAGTGCCAGTTTCTTTATGTTTGTCATTTGAACATATTTATGTAATTATCTAGAATTAGCTTTAAAGTTTGATTACTTTAATTTGCATTTTAATTACAAATGGCATTGGAACATTCTTCAAAGAAGCTTTCCACAGTTTGCTGTCTAAGGGGGGTCATTTACTAATCTGAAATATGCCTAAATTAGGGGTATTTCAGGCACAGATGGCGGTGCAGCGACTTTGCCCACTCACGCCAGGTCTAAAATTGTGGGTGCGGCATGGGCAGGGAAGGGGACGGGTCTGTCTTACATTTAGAACTGGCGCTGGATGCGCCAAAGTTATGGAGGGGCCTGCGCCTCTTCATAACTCCGGCAGATCCTCTGCCAGCTTAGGGTTTTGTTAAGACCGGCGCCTGTAGTGCCAGTTTTGATAAATGTTCCCCAAGAGTGTATATTTAATAGAATGCATCTTATGTTTAGAGGTGACTCTTTGTCAGTATAAACCAATGTAGTTTGAGATTTGCATCTCTTATATGTAAGGTAGTAGTGGAAGGAGGAGGAGGAGAACACAGGGATGAAGGGGAGTGAATAATTAGCGTGAGGGCGGTGCTGGGCTCGACAATATGCGGCGCGGCTGGGCTCCAACGGCCCACAGCACATCCCCTTGGTCTCCTTAGTTAAGTAATTATAATATGAATAAAAATTATTTTTTGAGCAAAGTACAGCTCTGGGAAGAATAATAATAACATATTTACTATGAGAGCGCTAATGGCTATACAGATATGTCAGTATCTCTATACGCCTAAACCTGGTGACAGAATCCCTTTAAGATGTGCGTCCCTGACCCCAGCCAGTCCTACCCCTCCCCCTGTGTGACCTCTTCATGTTCCTGGGACAGGTGGCTGTGCGCTCCTTAGTCCAAGAGTCGTAGCCAGGCGCTGCGTCTGCTGCACTCCACTGGCCAATCAGCATTTAGCAGTGTGCACAGACCCTACTGCTGATTGGCCAGTGTACCGCTGGCAGGCAGCAGGCGGCACCTATTAGGAAGTTATCCACATGCCAGCGAGTCGTCACCTGCCTCATCAGCCACCCCTGGCCCCAGCGCTCCGGTCCGGTGCTGCCAGTAAAAGTAAAATGTCTGTCTCTATGATGGTGACCCCATGTATGTCACCTTGTTGTTCCCCCATACAGTAATGTCTCCTTGTAGCTGCCGTGCTGCCCTCATACAGTATAATGTCTCCTTGTGGCCCCCATACAGTATAACGTCTCCTGGTGGGCCCCATACAGTATAACGTCTCCTGGTGGGCCCTCATACAGTATAACGACTTCTTGTGGCCGCCCCCATACAGTATAACGACTTCTTGTGGCCGCCCCCATACAGTATAACGTCTCCTTGTGGCAGCCCTCATACAGTATAGCGACGTCTTGTGGCCCTCATACAGTATAGCAACTTCTTGTGGGCCCCATACAGTATAACATCTCCTTGTGGGCCCCATGCAGTATAACGTCTCCTTGTGGCCGCCCTCATACAGTATAACGACTTCTTGTGGCCGCCCCCATACAGTATAACATCTCCTTGTGGCAGCCCTCATACAGTATAGCAACTTCTTGTGGCCCTCATACAGTATAGCGACTTCTCGTGGCCCTCATTCAGTATAATATCTCCTTAATTTTAAAAAAAAAAAAAAGGTCATGTATACATTTCTTTATTGGCAAATGAGGGTGTGGCAGGGGAGGAGCCAGGGCAGCATGTGGGATGGGCCGGGGTAGTGGGCGGGGTTAGGGGGCCCCATTCAGATTCTTCCTATGGGGCCCAATGATATCTATGTACGCCCCTGGTTATTACTGTGATTACCTCTATAAATATCATGCACAAGACCACTGCTGCTGATGTCACAGAGCTACAGAGCAGAATATAAACTAATGGTTTGTTCTTCTGTAGTTAGGTTTACTAGAAAGTCTAAGGAATTACTTATAGCTGATATGAAGTTGTAACAAATGTAGGATTTTCTGTCCTCACCACTTCTCTTTAGGGATGGTAATTGAGTCAGTCTTTACTACATGCACGCAGGGACAATGGAGGCAAAAACAAGTCTGTGTTAGAACTTGCAATGTTCTTGTAATGTACCCCCACTGTGCTGACAATATTGCATGAGGAAACGAGGTTGACCTTGACAGTGATAGGCAGGGATCACTGCTAGCAGCTGGAGGGAACATCACCCACAAGACTGGATCTTCAATCTGTATGTTGCCAGAGGAGAAGAGTAAAGGTTAAATCACAAACTGACAATGAAACATACAACTTGACAGCATGTAAATGTTCCTAGCCCACCTAGTACTTTCTTTGCCTGTTGTTTTGACCTTATACTCTTTTTTTATAATTTATTTTTATATTATAGAGAACGCTATGTACCTCAGATGGAACTAAAATGAAAGACCAAATTACTGAAATACAACCTATAACCTCTTCACAATCCTTGACGTAATATTACATCAGCTGGGTGCAAGAGGCATATGGAGTGGGATCATGAGCTGTGTAATACATCTGACGTTTGGCTGCAATGACCGGGATTGGAGATAACAGGGGTCAATGGCAACTGCCACATCTTGGTTTTTAAACAGAGGGAGGGGACTCCCTCATCCTCTGATTAGAGTGAAATTGCAGGTTTCCAATTGATTTCTATACCTGTCTGGGGGCTTGTGAAGGGTCCCAGGCCATAGCAAGCTACCTGTTAAGCTGTGCCTGCGGCAGAGCTTGAGAGGCAGTCAGTAAAAATCTAGACACTAATAGTATTCCATTACAGTCTATGGTATTATTGATCAGAAGATTGCATGTTCAAGTCTCCTAAGGGGACTGAAAATTACAGTAATTCCTCTTTCACATCTGCGGCTGTGCTCTCTGGCAGGTTGGTCCAGCAGGGAACAGCCTGACAGAGCTCTATGAATCCTGCATAGCCGAATGTAATAAAAAATTACGTACCTGGTATTGGCACATCTGAAAATGTCTGAATTGTTAAAAAATAAAAATAATCATCATGCACAGTGATTGTTGTAACAGAAAAAGATTAAAAACAGTGGATCTGAAGTCCAAACAAATTGAATAAAAAGTGATAAAAAGTTGTATGGACCCCAGAATGGTACCAGAAAAAAATAAAGCTCTCCTCACAAAAAAAGAAGCCCACGCACAGCTCTGTGGATGGAAATATAAAAAAGTTATGGTTGTCATAATATGGCTTAGGTACACTGAGGGACGGACCCTAGCCCCTCAATTTCCAGCACTGGCCACTACCCTCAGTGCACTGAAGACTGTATACAGAATAAAAGTATTTTTTTCTCTGTAACGCTGCAACCAATTTTCACAAGACAGGTATCGTTTTAATCATCAACCATACCAGGCAGTATACCTGGTTTAATGGGGTTGATCCTGCTGATTGATGCTGATGCTTTAAGTAGATATTTTCTGTGGAATCTGGCCCATTTGAATATCGATTATATATGTGACATGGTTTAGTGTAATTTGTAATACGTGAAAAGTGTGCTTTTCATATATCTGCACTACAGTGTTCTGCATGTCTGAAGGTTTCTTACCCGTTTGCTTCTGTGTATTAGATTTGTTGCCTATTTTTAGTTAAATCTATTTATTTCCCATTAAACAAATAAAAACAGTACTGAAGCCCCTGAGGGATACAATGTGTTCTAGATGGTGGAGGTACATTTTGACCTCCTTCACTTTGTTATTTCCCTTTCAGTGGTGGAGACCTGCGTTACGAGAGCAGCGGGATAGAGTGCACATGCCATGCCATATCAAGAGGAACATCAATTCACTCTGCAGGAAGCGACAAAAACTCAGAGAGCACTCTTCATTCCTCGGAGTTCATCACACAAAGGCGCCTATTACAAGATGATTGGAAGATGCAGCTCTAAGGGCCATTATTGTGTGGAAGTTCTGTGTACATGGAAGAACACAGTGTAACTCATTAAATGCCAAGGAGGTAAGGTCCACAAAGAGTCTAACGTAAAAGCAAATGAAAGATATAGGATGATGAAGCAATTAAATCAATGTACTATACTGCGCCCATGTTAACCTAGGTAGCGGTTTTAGAGTTATAATTTTAAAGAATAAAAATAAAGGGAAGTGAAATCTTGTTGTGACAATGGATTTATGAGCTTTTTAAAGGGGTTGTCCCACGAAAAATATACTAAAGTTTTAAAACCAGCACCTGGATCTGCATACTTTTATATTTGCATGTAATTAAAAATGTTGTATAGCCACTGAGTTATTTAATAAAATGTATCTGTATAGCACCATTTGCTGTTTGTTCTTGGTCCGGCTCACTGAGATGGCCGCACATGCTCATTTTTACACTTCAACTGCCTCCTGAGCTGTGATAGGGAGAGAGCTGCAGCAGAAAAGACACCTCCTGAACTGGAATAGGGAGAGAGCTGCAGCAGAAAAGACACACCTCCTGAACTGTAATAGGGAGAGAGCTGCAGCAGAAAAGACACTCCCCTTGAGCTGTCAGCTTGATATAAATCTAGCAGAGCAATAAATGGGGAGATCTCTAGATCCATGTGAGGTACAGGGCTGGTTCTAGCTTTGTTAGAAAGGGATTCTCATGTACTATATGATGTCTGATTTTTACATTAGTCATGGGATACCCGTTTAATATATGTTAGAGCAGGCCAATTTAGTTTTCCCAGTGTAGGAAACAATCTGGCATCAAAATAGTTTCCATATCAAAATTTTCATGAATAGCAGGCAGGATTGGGTTAAAAAAATGAGACATGTGAAGATATGATCTCCATAAAAAGTAAATACAAATATACTGAAAAAATGAAAACATTGAACAAAATAAAGTATAAGAACACATAAGTACAATCAGGATGTGTTTCATTCCGATGCCCTTATCCCCACCTCGCCCCTACAATGAGCCTGATTCAGTCCTCCAGGTTCTTCTTTATCCCTCCAGGAGATAACACTGATCCAAAGATGAGAGTGTCCGTATCACCTACTTTACAGTAGGCCAGAGTCTGTCCTCCTTCAACTGACCTAAGGTATTCCTCAGAGTCTTAATTTGCCTATTAAACCTTGAATATCAGCCTGCCAGTACCATTCCGTATATATCTAAAGGCAGTTATTGGATCCCGTATTTCCGCCTCTGTGTAGTGTGTTGCACCCCCTTTTTTAATATTTATAGTTGTTTTTGGTTCACCTAATTTTAATATATCTCTTTAATAAGAGTTATGTTTAGTTCTGTGCCTTCTATAATAGTGCTTCATAACTATGGTATTAAAAGAGCTGTCCAACCCTTTACGAGTTCTGAGTATCCTGAGGATAGGCCATCACTATCTGATTGGTGGGAGTCTGACACCCCACACCCCCAATGATAAGCTGTTCAGCAATAGCTACAGTGACAAAACTTGTGGCCAGAACTACGGAGCTCCCTCCATTGTGTAGTGGACGGAGCTAGTTACTTTAGCATTGCTTCCATTTACTTCAATGGAAGCAGTGCTGCAGTAACCTGCTGTGTCCATTGCACAATGGAGGGGGCCATGGCTGGACTGGCCATAGACCCTACAGGGAAATTTAATGGTGAGCTGATGCCCAGGGGGCTTCCCGAGCCCTTCTCACGGCTGCCGTCTGGGTACATAATGATTTAATGCTCTCAGAATTAATTAATGGTAGGACTGTCGGGTACTTGTGCCCCTGGCTAGCGACTGCAGGTCCTCTCCTGAATTCAACTGTATCGCCATCCAAAGGACGGTGATAGAGTTGAATACTGCAAGAGGTCAGCAGTATTTTGTGCTGCACTGTGATATTGCTGGCCCCAACTACTGTGTTGCCCTGCCTACAACATGGGGCCACTTTTAGTTCTTTTCCCACAGCAATTTTAAGTTTCCAGTCTGCCCGAGGAGGGAGCTGTGTAGTTCTGTCACTGGAGCTACCGATTGGCGGGGTGTGGGGTGTCCGACTACTGATCCTGAGGATAGGCTATCACTTGTAGGGTTGGATAACCCAGTTAAGCCTAAATTCCACACTGTACATAAATGCATGATACATGAAAAAATACTGCTACTAGATTCGTGTATACCAAATATGTAACCTAATTAAGAACTTATTAATCATGTATACTTTCGGTGAATGAATGCCAGTAATTGAAGCCCAGACAATGCCATCTGTGGGTGTTGATTTATGAAATAGTAACAAAGCCTGACGTCTACACCAAGCCATCACGTCACCTATAAATGTAACCTAAGTGCTTCTGCTCTGTTTAACATTATGTAATTGATCAATTTATTATGAAAGGTTAATTAGCACCTTTATGAAAAAGAAATGTATAATCTTTGAGAGAAAAAGTAGGATGGGGGGGGGGGCAACCATCATAGTCACAAATCACTAATATGCATTAGAAATGACTGACAAAAACTAATATGATCTGTGATAGTAAATTTATTTTGCCACTTGATTATTACCCTGAACCAGTATATTATTATTAGTAGTAGTAGTAGTATTATTTGTACATTTTCATCCCAAATGCAGAGATTTTAAAATTCCAGCAAACTGGTCTACGCCGTTTCTGGTCACTGGTGCGGAGCATTACAGGAAGGTGATCATAATATCTTATTTCAGAACTGACTGCGCAAACATTTGTAAGAAAAACTGTTACCTTGTAGATCAACAAGAATTTTTTTTTCAGAAATGAGGATTAGGGGTTAGTTGCTCATCTAACATGGTAATTTGAACCCTGTGTTATCCCTTTGTCTACATTTTGCTGTCAAGTACAGCTGCACCTCAGTGAGAGGCTGAATATGGGTTAATCTTCAAAGTTTTCTTCCCTGCGATGTGCGGATCTAAGTGAGCAATATAATTACATAGGGTAAGTAGTGCAGAGCTTGGCGGCACAGATCTCTGTCTCTCTTTATCTTCAGGTCTTTGTATGAGGCCTTTATTTACCAACACAGGTCCCTTGGGGAACAAAGGCTATGCTTCTGTTTGATGTGCAGAGAACACAGACTAGGGAAAAAGGCAGCGCTGGAGACAGCTCCAACCTGCCTCTCCTACCCCTTCATGCTCTTTGATAATTTTCAGGCCTCTTGATTGTTTGCTGGAACTGGTTGTGCTGGCAGATGCTGAACACAGACCTTTAAGAGTGGACACATCAATAGCCTTTGGCTGTCACGCTGACAAAATCCACATAGCAAGAAATCAATCATTCTTTAATATGCTTTATGTGCTTTAGCTTTGGGACTTCAGCGTGTTGTACCTGTTGAAAACTCTCACCCTTCTGCTCCCCATCACTGTTCCACCTTCCAGGCTCCTATAGCCATTTTAAAGCCTCCTGTAAATTTTACATGCCCCACTGCAGTTTATGACTGGCCTCTGTGGTGACGTGTTCCCAAGCAGCATATGACCCAGCAGCAATGTGCCGCTTGGGGACATATCACTGCTGAGGCTAGTCAGTGGCTGCAGCAATGCATGTGGCCCCATCCATCCTGAAGTTTACAGGACAGGCACCGGAAGAACACTGAGAGGAGAGGGAGCTGAAGCGGAGCTGCGGAAGCAGGTGAAGATGAGGTTTTTTTTAACAGGTACAACATGCTGCTAATAAAGCCCCAAAGTTGGACAATTTTAAAGGAAATGTGTCACCAAAAATTTTATCTTCCAGTTAAAACCAGTTAGTGACACATATCCTTTTTTTCTAATCTGTTTTTATTTTCTGATTGTAGATTTCTTTATTCTATTTCCTGAACATAATTATGGGGGCGGCCATCTTGCCTGAGCTGTTCTTAACAGCATTTAGAAAGCATACAAAAAATTGTTTCACAGCAGTCCCATGGGCCATAGACACAATGGTTTGGAAGGGACCTCACTGACTTCTATGGGATGGGGATGGGGTTTTTGTAGATATGCTCTGTGCCCTGTGCAGAGGTCATTGTACAAGGAAAGAATAGATAAGCTCTGACAATCACCTACTGTAAATGGTGGATCCTGTCTTATCTGTACACAAGGATGATATGATTAAAATGACAGATAAGCAGGTAACTGCATCCATACAGACCAAGAAATGGCACCCATTATTAGGCTTATGCCTCTTTCACACTAGCGGCAGCACGGATCCGGCACCTAAAGGGTGCTGACGGATCCGTACTGCTGCTGATACATGTGCGGAGCCGGAGCAGCGGTCCGGCCCCACACATGTTGACACAGACATTGGGACAAGACACAGACAAACATACATACATACACACACATACATACATACATACATACTTACATACTCCAGCCAGGGACGCCGGCAGCACATCTTCACGCGCCTCCTGCGCTCAGTGTTGACAATTCCCCACAGCGCCCTCTGCTGGGCGCAGTGGGGAGACGTCATAGCTGCGCGCAGGAGGCGCGTGAAGACATGCTGCCGGCGTCCCTGCCTGGAGTATGTGAGTATGTATGTGTTTGTATGTATGTATGTATGTCTGTATGTATCTCTGTATATGTGTAGCCGGATCCGGAATGACCCCCCATTGCAAGTCAATGGAGGACAGATCCGGATTACTGGTGTGTCACACCAAACGGATCCGTCCCCATTGACTTGCATTGGGGGTCATTCCGGATCCGTCTTGGTGCGGATGCCTGGACCGGAGAGAAAACCGCAGCATGCTGCGGTTTGTTCTCCGGTCTGAAGACGGAACGGAATGCTTTCAGGAGCATTCCGTTGTCTTCAGTTCAGTTTTGTCCCCATTGACAATGAATGGGGACAAAACTGAAGCGTTTTTTTCCAGTATTGAGCCCCTATGACGGAACTCAATACCAGAATTTAAAAACGCTAGTGTGAAAGTAGCCT
The DNA here is from genome assembly GCA_900303285.1 of Rhinella marina. NCBI lineage: Eukaryota > Metazoa > Chordata > Amphibia > Anura > Bufonidae > Rhinella > Rhinella marina. Next base: position 80,333 of record ONZH01025023.1, read on the forward strand.
TAGTGGCCAGTCGGAAAACTGAAGGATTTTATGATTTTTTAAATTAAATATACCATATTTTTCACCCCATAAGATGCATTTTTTCCCCAAAAGTGGGGGAGAAATTTCCCTGCGTCTTGTGGGGTGAATATAAATGAACGCTTCTGGTATGGGGGCTGATGAGAGGCATGGGGGCTGAGGAGAGGCATGGAGCTCTTATCTGAGGTCTAATTGGGGGTCTGATCTGAGGCTTAGGCTACTTTCACACCTGCGGTGCGGGGCTCCGGCAGGCTGTTCCGGTGGGTGAACAGCCCGCCAGATCGATGCTGCCGCAGGTGCATGTGTGGGCCCGGAACAACCCCTGCTGAGAGGCGGCCGGAACGTAAATACAACATGCCTTAGGCTACTTTCACACATGCGTTGTTAATTCAGGTACTGGGATCCGGCAGAGGATCTCTATACCTGAATTAAACTGATCCGTTTTGATTTTGCACATCAGGATGCATACGTTCCGTTAGGATGCAGTTGTGTGATATCAAAACTGAAAAAAACAGATCAGGCACTAAATACGTTGAAAGTCAATGGGTGACGGATCTGGTTTTTTAGTCTCCTAAAAAAACTGATCCGTCACCATTGACTTACATTCACGGGCGGACTGGGAACTTAAAGTGGCTCTGGAAAAATGCTAAAAGTGGCCCCGTTTTCTAGTCGGGTTCCAAATTGATGGAAGTCAGAGCCAGCAATGTCATATTGTGGCACATTATACCACTCCAACAGAGCCAAATACCACAGTCCATCACAAAATACAGCCACAAAAACTTCCACTGGCCGTCCGTGAGGAGGGCCCAGGCGGCCCCTTGGGCATCGGCCCACCGGGAAATTTCCCTGTAAGGTCTATGGCCAATCCGTCCCTGCTTACATTGGTTTTAGTACCTGATCAGTTTCTTTCAGTTTTTATGACCAGACACAAAATTAGGCCTCTTTCACACTAGCGGCAGCACAGATCCGGCAGGTGAAGGGTGCCGCCGGATCCGTGCTGCCGCAGGTACATGTGTGGGGCTGGAACCGGTGTGGGCTGGTGCGTCTTATAGGGTGAAAAATATGGTAGTGATGTGGAAAATTAAAAATACATACATAATCAAAAATTATTTTTATGTTAAACATAAAAACGTGATTTAAACAATAGCTCATCTTCTGATGACACATTCCCTTTAAGTTCAGTGGTGCTCAGTACCGAGTAGTGGCTAGGTTTTCCTTCACCAGAGGCAGATTCCCTGCTGCCTTATAGCTAAATAACCTGACAAACAGTGTTGGACTGGCTCCTCAGAGGATCTAATACCAGAGTGGGCCCCAAAGGTCCCAGAGAAAAAAAAATACCTGTTTGGAGCTGCCTTTGGAGCCATTAGACTAGGGCCTATTTCTGTGAATCAACACCTATTAGACCTTATTGATGATATAGGGTTTTGGCCCTGAGAATAATTTTCTCTGGTGGCCTAAGGAATCCCAGTCCAACACTGCTGGCAAAGACAGTGGCTTTTTAGTGCCCCTTATGCCAGTACCTGAAGTAGTTGAATAAATTGCAACAGATAGCTTAAGGGTCTTTTACATGGCTGATCACTGGAAAGGAATTCTTATAGGTACATTTTTTAATCTGACCATCTAAATATTTCACCAGTCAGCCGACAAACGAGCAAAAGCTTGTTTGTTGGTCAATTGGAAATCTTATGTGGTCATAGAAAAGCTCTGTGGTCAGCAGCACATCACCCCATGTAAACGGGGAATGTGCTGCTCACAATCTGCAAGAAGCCAACTTCCAGGACAACCCCCCCCCCACCCATCATGCTCAGTTTCATTGACCTCTCCACATTATCAATAAGGGCATATTTTTGGAAAGAAAGGGAGACCCTTTTTTTACTCTTGTAGAATCCCATTAAGGGTTTACTTAAAGGGGTTGTCCGCTTTTTACTATTGATGACCGATCCTCAGAATAGGTCATCAACATCAGATAGGCAGGGGTCTGACTTCCGACACCCCCGCTGATCAGCTGAGGAGTTGGAGTTCATACGAGCGCTGCCTTCTCTGCCCTGTTTACCTGCGTATCGCAGCAATTACAGGGGTGAGAAGTGTAATTACAAGTATGGCCTCCCCCCTTCACTTCTATAGGACGGCTCTGGCTGTTCAAGTGAATACTACAGAGCCTCCCCATAGAAGTGAATGGGGACACCAAACTTGTAATTACGCTGCTTACTGATGCAATTTCTGCAGTGAGCAGGTAAACAGAGAAGAGAAGGCAGAGCGCTGCTTTGTCTGCAAACAGCTGAGTGACTGGAGCGCCAGGAGTTGGACCAATCTGATATTGATGACATATCCAGAGGATAAGTCATCAATAGTAAAAAGTGGACAACCCTATTAAATGAAGCAGTCAAACCAACCTACAGCATGCACATCCCTAGATACTGCAGGAATAAGTGACTGTTTCATTGTGGTAAATTACTATGCCGGATTATTGCAGTTCTTGTTCATACACAATACATTCTTCTACGGAACTTGCTGTAAATGTATTTTCTATGGAATAATCAATATAATGGAAATCTCACGTCATTCCTGCAGCTCTCATATTGAACTTTTATAGTGTAAAGGACGTTTATTACCATTACGTATAGCAATTACCAGATTCTACTCTCTGATCCCATGCTGTTAGTGTCATGTCTCAGGATTGCATTTCCGGATAAATAAATAAAAAAAATCAATGATGGGTGGATGGGAGGTGCTGGGGCTCTTTGTAAGCAGTCATCAACATATTTCAAATCTGTATGCATGGCATCTTCCAATCTTAGATGTCATACTTGTAGATGTCGTACAAAAACAAAAAAAAATTTCTCAGAACGTCGAATACCTGTCATAAATTGTGTTCTTTCATTTGCATTACTGCCTCTGCAGCTCAGTTGTTGCATCTTCAATACAGCTCTACATGGTAAATGCCATGTTTGAAATTATTTAATGGTTCGATTGACTGGGATGCATTACTGGGTACACAAGGTACTGTTCCCCTTTAAAGGGGCTGTTCCATGAAGACAGTAAAGGATAGGGGATAAGTATCTAATGAGAAGTGATCTGACTGCTCTGTACCCTGAGGCCTCGTCCACATTTCCATCCGTGAAAAAAGGCATACGTGCTTCATCTGTGAAGATGTCCGTAAATGATCCGTGGTTGGTCTATGTGTCCGTTTTTACCATCCTTGTGTCATCCGTTATTCACTGACCTTGCTCAGCTGAAAATGAATTTCGAAAAGAATCTCCTATTAGTCTTCAGTGAAAAACGGGTGCACCACGGATGCCATCCGTGTTGTGTCCGTGATTTTCACAGACCCATAGACTTCTATGAGCGTGCTTGGTCTGCATCATGGATCAAAGTAGTGCATGTCTTCATGATTTTTTTTTATTGACCCATGGTCAGTAAAAAATACTGAAAGGTGAACAGACACATTTAAATCAATGGGTACCTGGGCTGTCCATGGAAAATGCGGACAGCACACGTCAGTGAAAAACGTAAATGTGGATGAGGCCTGACAATCACTACAATGGAGATCCATTGTCTATTGTTTGAATGGAGCGGTGGTCATACATGGAAGCTCCTGCTCCATTGAACTCTATGGTCACTTGTACTCTGCTTTCTCCAGCAGTATCATAGAGTTGTATGAAGTGGTGAATGTGCATGCGTTTCCGCCACTCCATTCTTGGGCACTAGCCCCCATTCTTGTGATCAGCAGGGACCCCAGTGGTCGGACCCCTGCCAATCAGACACTTATCCAATATGCTGTGACTAGGGGATAAGTTGTCTTAATCGGAAAACCCCTTTAACTATGCTTTAACAAAATTCAAACTGGTCAAATATAAGACATAAAATAATAAAAAAACACCAAAAAGAAAGCCATGGACTGTACGTAATGTATTTTATACACTGACATTAAAGTTCCATTTTCTTCAGACCCATGACATTGGGATGAAGCCTGTTTATAAGATAAAGACCAGGAGGCACAATAGTATAATAATGCAATAACATTAATGGCAGGGGAGATTGGATACAAGCCAAATGGAAGTTGCTTTTAAGAAGGACTGAAGTAGGATGCTGGAAATTAGAGGCTGAAGAAGCCGCTTAGAGGTAGGAAGGTGCAGGTCTGTAATCATGGACAAGATAATGGGACATTTCACAAGATATATATTGACAAGATAGATACTAGAGCTATAATCCCATTTTACCTAGACACTCTTCTAGCATTTATAGATGATGCCCTTTAAATCACACAAGTTCTTTATAACAGAGAGTTCCTAGTCTCAAATTAAATGCAAAATACTGTACTGGGCCGCGGTGGTTTGTAAGCTTGTGGGAATGACCATTTTTTTCAAGATAGTTCTAACTCTGTATTACTATAGGAGAAGATTTAATAATAAAAGCACAAATTATTCAATAAATTTAAGGAGTTTTCCGAAACCACAAAAAGTCTAGGTAAAGTCAAAGGGGGAGATTTATAAAGACTGGCGCTTTATGTGCCGGTCTTGATATCTCTTGCACCGCCATCTTGCATCCTCCAGCAGTCTGTGCGCCTAAACAGAAATCAATGACAGCTCAGAACTGCCGTAGATTTCGGGCTTCATTTGTGAAAGAAAACTGGAGTAAGTGAAGATAAATTTGTCAGAGTGGCTGGCCTCACCTCCTTCCCGCTCTTGCTCTGCACCCTTTCTGAGTGAGGGTGGTGTAAAAGTGAGAAGTGTGACAATTAGAGATGAGCGAGCATACTCGTCCGAGCTTGGTGCTCGTTCGAGTATTAGGGTACTCGTAAGTGCTCGCTGCTCAGACGAGTATCTCGCCATGCTCGAGGAAATGGCAACTTCCGCATCGTGCATTTTTGGCGCCTATAAACTCAGCCAATCACAAGCCAGGAGACTCTGCGGTACACCCAGCATCACGTGGGGCCCTTACATGTCGATAGCAGGGGTTGGCTGGCCTGATCAGGTGACCCTGGAATATACTAGTGACTGGCCGCGGTGCTCGGCTCAGATGCTGTCTGGATGTCGTTAGGGATAGAGCTGCTGCGTTTCAGGGAGAGTGTTAGGGCCTGCATTTAGTTCTCTGTTAGGCAGGAATCACCCACAAAGAACCCAACAGCCCTTCTAAGGGCTACAAGAAATTTTTTTTTGTCTCCTGGCTTGGCTGGCTGGCTGGCACTAGTAGTGCAGCTATCGCCATATATAACCCCCTTTTTTTTTAAATGTTATATCTCAGTGATACAAATCCATTTCACACAGCAGTGTGGAACCATTCTGTGTGTCACAGTTCAGTACACTCACTCCAATCCGTATTTTCTGTCCAGGTGACACTTTCTGTACGTCACTTAATACAACCAGGTCTTTTGCTGTCACGTATATAGCTTGATCCCAAAAATATCTGTGCAACATTTGTCTGGGTCGCAGTCAAAATAGCCACCGTCAGCAGGGTGTCAGTTAGCTCTACGATAGTTTCTGCACGTCACGTTCCAAAAAAAACAAAACTACAAAAAAAATATATAAATAAAATAGTTTTTATGTTGTTTTAGCTCAGTGATACAAATCCATTTCACACAGCAGTGTGGAACCATTCTGTGTGTCACAGTTCAGTACACTCACTCCAATCCGTATTTTCTGTCCAGGTGACACTTTCTGTAAGTCACTTAATACAACCAGATCTTTTGCTGTCACGTATATAGCTTGATCCCAAAAATATCTGTGCAACATTTGTCTGGGTCGCAGTCAAAATAGCCACCGTCAGCAGGGTGTCAGTTAGCTCTACGATAGTTTCTGCACGTCACGTTCCAAAAAAAACAAAACTACAAAAAAATATATAAAAAAAATAGTTTTTTTGTTGTTTTAGCTCAGTGATACAAATCCATTTCACACAGCTGCGTGGAACCATTCTGTCTGTCACAGGACAGTACACTCACTCCAATCCGTATTTTCTGTCCAGGTGACACTTTCTGTACGTCACTTAATACAACCAGGTCTTTTGCTGTCACATATATAGCTTGATCCCAAAAATCTCTGTGCGACATTTGTCTGGGTCGCAGTCAAAATAGCCACCGTCAGCAGGGTGTCAGTTAGCTCTACGATAGTTTCTGCACATCACGTTCCAAAAAAAACAAAACTACCAAAAAAATATTAAAAATTTTTTTTTTTTTTTAAAATAGTTTTTATGTTGTTTTAGCTCAGTGATACAAATCCATTTCACACAGCAGTGTGGAACCATTCTGTGTGTCACAGTTCAGTACACTCACTCCAATCCGTATTTTCTGTCCAGGTGACACTTTCTGTACGTCACTTAATACAACAAGGTCTTTTACTGTCACGTATATAGCTTGATCCCAAAAATCTCTGTGCGACATTTGTCTGGGTCGCAGTCAAAATATCCACCATCAGCAGGGTGTCAGTTAGCTCTACGATAGTTTCTGCACGTCACGTTCCAAAAAAAACAAAACTACAAAAAAAATATTTTTTTAAAATTTTTACAATTTTAAAAAAGTTTTAGCTCAGTGATACAAATCCATTTCACACAGCAGTGTGGAACCATTCTGTGTGTCACAGTTCAGCACACTCACTCCAATCCGTATTTTCTGTCCAGGTGACACTTTCTGTACGTCACTTAATTCAACCAGACTGAACAAGTTTGTGGGTTTCAGTACAGCAGGCCCATTTATTTTTTATATAATACACTTATATACAGAAAATGTTGAACCCCAGGGCTAAGGGTCGAGGACGAGGGCGTGGGCGTGGGCATTCAATTACTGCAGGGGGCAGAGGCCGTGGTCCTGGGCAGGGTGAGACAGTACCTGCTGATGAGGGAGCAGGGGAACGCCGCAGAGCTACACTCCCTAGCTTCATGTCTCAACTTACAGGGACACGTGGTAGAGGACTGTTGAAACCACAACAGTGCGAACAGCTGATGTCGTGGATTGCGGACAATGCTTCAAGTAATTTGTCCACCAGTCAGTCTTCCACGCAGTCCACCCACGTTACCCAAGGGAGCACTCCTCTGGCTCCTCCACCTCAACCTCCTTCCCCCCAGTCTGCCCCTCCCAGGAAAATTTGGAATGCGATCCGGCATACTCTCAGGAACTGTTTTCTGGACCCTTCCCAGAGTCATAAACCACTTCTCAGGTTGCTGCTGACCTCGTTCCCGATGCCCAAGTTTTCCAACTGTCGCAGTCTGTGGGTGATGATGATGATGACAATGTTGAGTTAGTGGAAGAAGTTTGTAAAGAGGTGTCGGACGATGAGGAGACATGGTTGTCAGACAGTGGTGAAGTTGTTGTCAGGGCAGGAAGTCCGAGGGGGGAGCAGACTGAGGAATCGGAGGATGACGAGGTGACTGACCCAAGCTGGGTTGATAAGCCGAGTGAAGACAGTGCTTCTGAGGCGGAGGCGAGTGCTGCACCAGAACAGGTTGGAAGAGGCAGTGGTGTGGCCAGAGGGAGAAGCAGGGCCAGAGCTGGTGCATCAGCAGCAACTGTTTCACGTAGTGAAGCTCCCGTGGCGAGGCCTAGATGTTCGCAAGTCTGGAGGTTCTTTAAAGAAAGTGAGGATGACGGACGGACTGTGGTGTGCAACCTGTGCCACACCAGGATCAGCAGGGGTGCCACCACTACTAGCCTAACCACCACCAGCATGCGCAGGCATATGAGTGCTAAACACCCCACTCAATGGAACCAAGGCCGTTCACCACCTCCTGCGGGTCACACCACTGCTCCTTCCCCTGTGTCACTCGCTGCCTCTGCTAGTCAACCCCCTGCCCAGGACCCTGGCACGAGTGCCTCCTGCCGGAAAACCACACCTTCGCCTCCACGATCCTCCGCAGTGTCCACCAATGTGTCCCAGCGCAGCGTTCAGCTGTCTTTACAGCAGACGCTAGAGCGCAAGAGGAAATACAGTTCCACACAGGTCTTTCGCAATCTCATGGCAGTGGCTGCCCCTCGGTATTCGGTCCCCAGCCGCCACTATTTTTCCCGATGTGTCGTCCCAGCCCTACACCAGCACGTGTCAGAGAACATCATTCGTGCCCTGACCAACGCTGTTTTTGAGAAGGTCCACCTAACCACGGACACGTGGACAAGTGCTGCCGGGCAGGGACACTATATCTTACTGACGGCACATTGGGTTAACTTGGTGGAGGCTGGGACCGAGACTGACCCTGGGGCCGCTCATGTACTACCCACACCGAGGATTGCGGGGCCTACCTCGGTCACGGTCTCTCAGACGTACTATGCCTCCTCCTCCGACCCCTCCTCCTCCTCCGAATTACCATCCGTGGGCACGGCGCCTTCAGTCGGTAGCTCTAGGCGCAGCAGCAGTGCCGTGGGTAAGCGCCAGCAGGCGGTGCTCAAACTGCTGAGCTTAGGTGACAAAAGGCACACCGCCCAAGAGCTGTTACAGGGCATCACGGCGCAGACCGATGTGTGGCTGGCACCGCTGAACCTAAAGCCAGGCATGGTTGTGTGTGACAATGGGCGTAACCTGGTGGCGGCTATGCAACTCGGCAGACTGACACATGTGCCATGCCTGGCCCACGTGTTCAATCTAATAGTTCAGCGGTTCCTCAAGACATACCCCAATCTTTCTGATTTGCTCACCAAGGTGCGCTGCATCTGTGCGCATTTCCGCAAGTCGACCACAGATGCTGCCACTCTCAGGGCAGCGCAGCGCCGCCTACAACTGCCCGCTCACCGACTGTTGTGCGACGTGCCCATGAGATGGAATTCGACATTAAACATGTTATCCAGAGTTTACCAGCAGCGCAGAGCGATTGTAGACTGCCAGATGTCAACTTCCACCAGAACTGGTAGTCAGGTCAGTCAGATTCCTCAAGTCTACAATGAGGAGTGGACGTGGATGTCTGATATCTGCCAGGTGTTGAGCAACTTTGAGGAGTCAACCCATGCCGCCATTATCAGCCTCACCATCCCGCTGCTTTGCCTGTTGAAAAACTCACTGCTCAGCATCAAGTCGGATGCTTTGCGCTTGTCACAAGAGACGGTGGAGGAAGATACGTCACTTGATAGCCAGAGCACCCTCCGGTCTGTTTCTCAGCGCGTATCGGAGGAGGGGGATGAGGATGAGAAGGAAGAGGAGGAGAATGTCGGCGAGACAGTAGAGGGTACCAGTGCTCAGTCCTTCTTAACTCTTGAGGGTGTATGGGCTGAAGAGGAGGACTTGGAGGAGGAGGAGGAGGAGGAAATGGAGAGTCAGGCCAGTGAGGAGAGGGAATTCTTACATGTTGGGACTCTGGCGCACATGGCAGACCTCATGTTAGGCTGCCTATCCCGTGACCCTCGCGTTAGAAGCATTTTTTCAAACACCGATTACTGGGTGTTCACTCTCCTGGACCCACGGTACAAGCAGAACCTTTCCACTCTCATCCCTGCCGAGGAAAGGAGTATGAGAGTGAATAGATATCAACAGGCCCTGGTGCACAAGCTGAAACAATCCTTCCCATCTGACGCCGCTAGCGGCAGAGGGCATGGTTCTGTGGGCCAAGTAGCAGGGGAGAGGAGGTGAGCAGGCAGCTTGTCCAGCTCTGGCAGGGGAACGCTCTCCAAGGCCTTTGCCAGTTTTATGTCACCCCAGCAAGACACTGTCACCTGTCCCCAGTCTAGGCAGAGTAGGGGGGAGCTGTACAGAAAGATAGTGAGGGAGTACCTAGCTGACCATACCAACGTCCGTAGCGATCACTCTGCTCCATACAACTACTGGGTTTCAAAGCTGGACACGTGGCCTGAACTGGCGCTGTACGCCTTGGAGGTGCTGGCCTGCCCTGCCGCTAGAGTGCTGTCAGAGCGGGTATTCAGTGCAGCTAGTGGCGTCATCACCGATAAGTGTACACGCCTGTCAACTGACAGCGCTGACAGGCTGACGCTTATTAAAATGAATAAAGCCTGGATTTCACCGGAATTCAAATCTCCTCCGGGGGAAAGCAGCTAAAGATTAACATTACTTA